>JAVJIF010000067.1:0-81273 GCA_038442645.1 Agave tequilana
AACTGTCCTACTTGGGATCTCACCACAACCGCGGTTTTTTCGGCCACTTGCTTGTGATGAACGCTATTTTAAAGTAGAATTGAGGGTTTGTTTATTTCACTGTGAAAAAAACATAAGTCGCAAGTGTTACTTCTCACTTAGGACTTACCGTGTTTGTTAGAAACGTTAGTCATAGAATGCACTTACATCTCAATTACGATTCACTTGTAACACAAACAGTTAATTTTGTGATTATGTAAATCTCACTTACAGTATAAACAGTTAATTTTGTGGCCATTCAAATTTGTATTGCTGACAGTTAATTTGTAATTAAATTAATATTTTTTATTATTAGATTTATTTTTTAGATTATGAGATTTTTTAATTATTAGATTACATATAATTATTAGATTAAATTTTTTATTAATAATGCAATAATTTTAATATTAGAATATTTTATTAAATTAATCTTTTTTTATTACTAAGTTAATATAATATATTCTACTTAATTTTAATTCTTACTTTATTTATACATTATTAATATTGAATATAAATTTAATAAGCTTTGATTATTAGATATTTTTTAATTTTTAATATTTAATATATTTAAATTTTAATATTTACTTTTAATTTATTTTAATTTTTATTATTTTACATTTTAATTTTTAATAAATTTAATTTATTTTAATCATTTATTTTTTAATTATTTAGTAAATTTAAATTTATTTATTTAATATTTATTTTTAATTATTTAGTATTTATTTTATTTTTAATTGTTTATTTAATATTTAATATTTTTATTTATATTTATTATTCTAATTTTATTTTTATTTTTAATTTTAATTTTATTTATTTAATTTTTTAAATTATAAACAGTTAATTTAGTGGTCAACTTTTTCATTTATAATTTACACATTACGATAACTAAACACCGTAAAACACAATACACTTTCTCACTTAAAACTTTACATTATCAACCAAATACCGTAAAACTTAGTTGTATGTAACTCATTTACAACTGTAAAAGAATTTGTAACTTACGAGTTACGGCAGCCAAACAGAAACCTTAGCCAGGAATTGAACAGGAACTTCAATTCATACTCCCACATTTTCTACCTCATTTCTTATTGGACATGACTTGCCACACAGACGACTTAGTAGCGCCCACACTGACGACTGAGGAGCACAATGTTTGTCACCCTTTTGGCTGGGGTGATAATGAGGATCCACAGGAGACCGCAGGGCCACCTGGGTCTTCTCCCTGAGTAGACTCTCATGTACCGTCATCCACTTTTGATGGAACTTTCATGTTCTTAAGCCACCCGATCCGGGTCTCTTTTGTTTCTCTGTTGTATACTCTTTAGAAGTTATTTTGCTTTTTCTTTCCGCATTCAGAGTTCCAGTTTTGCTGTAGAGAGATTAACTGAACGTTTTGGGAGTCTCCCTGTACATGGTTTCTGTAATCTCTCCTTAATACAACTGGTGGACATATTCCACTTCTATCCCAAAAATAAAAACCCTTCATATGGCTGTAATGGGAAGTAGCAAATCCGATGACATAAAAGATCAGCGTTTCTAATCTAGTGGTTTCCTATCAGAAGTGATCAGTTGAAAACGAGATGATGACCATCAACTATTCTGTAAATACATAGGGGGGCGTGAGTTCCCTCAAAAACTCAATATGTTGAGGATTTGGTCGTAACATGCAATTGGGGATGTACGGACTTGGCATGATGAATGGTTAGCCGCTACGTGAGCTATTTTTTAGTTGGATGTTAAACAAATAGTCTCACATCGGCTATACATGGAGATGGCCTTAGGCATGTAAAAATTTGGACAACTCTACTTAGAAGGCTTGTCTTTTGGATGGTACTCCGAATTCTTACAATTAGTGTCAGAAGAATAACTTTTTGTTGTAAAAAATGTGAGTAACGGCCTTGCTCACGAAGAAGGGCACTCACAGGGCCCTACTAGGTACCTCAAAGAAACCGTCTAATATGGAAGACAACAAGTGGATTTCTAAGATCTAGCTAAATCTACTACTATTATACTATGCCTATGACATGACTCTCTTTACAATGTAATGAGCGAGAAAATAATTGCAGGTTTATAGTGTAAACTTGAGAGTCTTTACATAATGAAGAGTGTATCTAACAAACTCTTCTTGAAGAAGTAGTTGTATAGCTTTTGGATGAAGAGTCCATCGAATTTTGACCGACCTGTTGGCACTGTAGGTGAAACTCGAGGAAGACAAAACTCTTCTGTTGCTATCTTCTCTTCCTCAGAGTTATGATCACTTGGCGACCACCATTATATATAAAAAAGACCTTAGAGTTGAACAAAAAATAGGTAAATGCTCAAAACCAACAAGCTAATGAAGAAAACAGATTCCAAAGAAGAGGCCTCAAGTTTGGTAGTCAAGGAGTAGAGGGGGGAGATCACAAAGTAGAGAACCCAAGAAGAGTACCAAAGCTTCTAGCGGAAACAATGATTACTACTATTGCAAACAGCCATGGTACATGAAGAAGAATTATTTTAAGTACAAGGAGATGCTAAAGAAGAAGGGTGATGCGGGAGCTGATGGAGCTAATACCAGTGAAAAACAATTGAATCAAGCCGGCGTAGCCAAGAAAAAAGTTTAAGAACCAAGTGATGTTCTATCAGTGAAGCTGAGCAGAGCCAAAGGGAGGTTCACAGATATTTGGTTACTTGACTTGGGGTGCACATACCACATGTGCCCAAAGAAGTGGTTTAGCACATATGAGCTTTTTGAAGGAGACACAGTCTGATGGGGAATGATGTTGCATGTAAGATGGTTGAAATAATCAGTACCTGCATGAAGATATTTAATGGACAAGTGTGAGCACTGAAAAACGTGAGACATGTTCTAGACCTGTGAAAAAAACCTTCTATTGTTGGGAGTCTTGAAAGCTCAAGGATGCAAGTTCTCAGACACGGATGGAGCTCTAAAGATCATTGAGGGGTCCATGACGATCCTCAAAGTAGAGTGTACGATGAACTTATACAAGGTGATCGGAAGCGTGGTGATTGGTGATACTTTCGTAGCAACAGTGAAGGAGGACACTACATGATTTTAGCACATGTATCTTAGACACATGAGCTAGCGAGATTTTCAAGCCCTACGCATTAAAGGAGTTCTATCAAGTATTAAACACTATAAACTTAACCTATGTAAGTTTTGCATTATGAATAGATAGTGAGAGTAGCTTTTACTACCTCAGTGCACAAGACTAAGGACTTATTAGATCTTATACACACGGATGTTTGAGGACTTTCACCAGTTACATCCATTAGTGGTGCATGTTATTATGTTACTTTTATAGATAATTTCTCTCAAAAGGTATGAGTGTATTTCTTGAAGCAGAAATCAGAGATATTTCAGAAGTTTAAGGAGTGAAAAATCATTGATGGAGAAACAGAAAAGGCGAAAGATGAAGTTCTTGAGATCAGACAATGGGGTGAGTATATATCCACGGAATTCAAGGAGTACTTATCTAATGAAGGTATTGAGCACCAGCTGAGTATTTCAGAGTGGTTAGAACAAAATGGAGTAGCAGAGCGTATGAATTGAATACTTACAGAGCGTGCGTTACAGGCTGACATGTCAGAAGGTTTCTCAGTATGTATAGTGAGTCATGAAAGCTATCTAGTGAATAGGTCACAATCTATAACTGTTGATCTTCAAATCCCAAAAGAGATATAGTGATGAGAGTCAGTACATTATTCAACCTTATAGATATTCCTTTACTCGCCATAAAGTTTGGTTGATAGTCAAAAGAGGAACAAGATGGAGTCCAAATCAAAACGATGTTACTTCATCGGTTTCACCAAGGGAACCAAGGTATACAAGTTTTGAGATCTAGAGAAGAAGTATACTTTTGTTAATAGAGATATAGTCTTTAATGAAGATTCAATGTTGCAAGTAAAGTCAAAGACGGAGAATAAGGTGTAAAGTAGAGCTTTAGATACTTCAACATATCCTCAGAGAGAGGACTTTGAGTATTAGATGATTCCAATAAGCCTGTCAGGTCAGATGAAGACTCCTCAGTTCATATGGAGACAGGCAGGAAGTTACTCAGGAGCAGCAGGTGCAACTTAGATTGTTGAGACGGTCAGACAGAGTTTAAGTACGACAAATCAGGTATAGCTGAGAAGAAAACCAGGTCTCTTTTTTATTAGTAATAGTAGCTGGAGATTATAATAGTTACAAGGAGATAATCAAGACGGATGACAGTAACAAGTGGGTCATATTATGGAACAAGAGATGAAGTCTTTGGAGAGGAATCAAATATAGAATTTGGTGAATCTATCAAAAGATTCTAAAACAATAGGTTGCAGGTAGGTCTTTTGAAAGAAAGATAATGAGCAATACAAGGCAAAACTAGTTGCCAAAGGGTATTCTCAGAAGGAGAGTTTTGACTATAGTGAGATCTTTTCTCTTGTAGTCAAACAAACATCTATTCGATTATTGTTAGCAACAGTGGCTCAAGGTGATCTTAAATTGGAGCAGCTGAATTTGAAAACAACATTTTTACATGATAAGTTAGAGAAGAGGATACACTAAAGTAACTTGAAGGGTTCGTTTAGGAAGGTCAAGAAAACATGTATTTTTTTTTTCAAAAAGTTCTTTTATTGGCTGAAGAAGTCTTCCAAGCAGTGGTACAAGCAATTTGACTAATTCATAATCAAAGTCAAATACACCCGATGTGAGTATAACAATTGTGTTTATTTCAAGCAGTGCAATGGTGGTCTCATATATTTGTTATTGTATGTGAATGATATGCTGATTGCTGTAAGAAATAAGACACATATTAAGAAGCTTAAAGCTCGCTAAAGAAAGAGCTCGACATGAAAGATTTGAGAGAAGTTTAGAAGATTTTAGGTACAAAGATTAGTCGAGACATGGGTATAGGCAAACTCAGGCTATCTCAAAAGAATTATGTTCTTAAGATGTTAAAAATGGTCAAATTGCTGAATCAAGACAAGTCACTACTCTTTTAGCAGGTCACTTCAGTTTATCCTCCAGTTAGTGCTCAAACTCATAAGAAGAAGAGGATGAGATATCTCGAGTACTATATGCTAGTGCAATGGGATCATTGATGTATCTATGATCTGCACTAGGCCTGACTTAGCCAATGCAGTTAGTAGAGTAAGTTGGTTCATGTCGAATTCAGGCAAGTAATATTGAAAAGTAGTGAAGTGGGTGCTACGATATCTATGAGGGACTGCTAAAATAGGCTTGGTGTTTCATAGATTTAAAACAGGGAAGCTTAAGGTATTAAAGGATATGTTGATGCAGATTATGTATGAGATCTTGATCAGCGGAGATCTACGACGGGCTATGTATTCACGGTAGTTGAGTGCGTCATTAGTTAAAAAATAGAATTACAAGACATAATAATACTTTCAATAACAAAGGCACATAGTTGCAGTTGAAGCATCTAAGGAAGCATGTGGTTGAGAGGATTGGTAGGCATATTTGGAATCATGCAGGATTCAATTCAGATCTATTGCGACAGTCAGAGTACAATATATCTCACTAAGGATCACATGTATTACAAGCAGATAAAGCACATCGATGTGAGATATCACAGTGTACATCAATGGGTTACACTGAAAAGGTTATTGAGTTGATCAAAATCAAAATAAAGAAAAATTTCAGCAGATATGTCGACAAAGACCATCCCAGTGGAGAAGTTTAGAACATCTCTGAACTTCATCAATATTTTTCAACGGTAAGGTGGAGAATGGTTGTAATACCCTGATTATTAAAATCATGATTTAATATTCTAATCTTTAATTTAAGAGATTATACATATTATTTGTAACGCCCCGATCCCGCAGGTACGGAGTCGTTACTGCGATGTACATACATAGATCGAAAATACCCTCACATATATACGTTAAGCATCAGTACATGCAAGAATTAGAGTTCAAAAATACATGATGCATTATGCATTCTACCATATGAGAACAATTATAAAGTTATCATAGGATGTGACACTACAAGAATATTACATCACCGGGCGCAAATGCGAGAATAAAAAGAGGTTTTCAATTAAGAATTGCACAAAAGACGCTCACGAGTTACAAAGAGAAAACTCAAGAGCCGAGCAGGGGGACTTAAAGAATAAGGCTCTGGACGGTCTGCCGATGATCCACGCTTTCGTTGCGCATCTCTAATCAGCAACTGGGAGAATTTACGAGCTCTAAGATTTGGACATGAGGATCCAGGGGAGTCAGAACTCCCCAACGGGTGTTATAGTGAATGCCAAGTGGCGTGCAGGAGTAAACCACATGTATCGATAAATCCGAATCAAAAGTATGCTTTGAAAATCGTGTCGTGAGTACAGACATACAGAAACATGAAAGAGGCATCAAATAATGAGATGTATAGAAGTGACAAAACCAATTATATGGGCTCAGTAAATAGATTCATGAGATCGATACCTCGAGGGGATAATGCAAACAAGAAAACTATCATCTATATACCATATACCTCATGTCTCCATCGACTGAGAACGCACAACCTGAGCTGTCCACAATAATAACTAAAAAGAGAACAGAATGATCATCAAGAGATTATGCGGTAACTAAGTATCCATATAAATCAAGAATAAACAAGCCGGAAAATTAAGTACAGCAGTTCAAGTGAGATATCAGGTATGAGACAGGCTGTGTACAATAAGATAACAGCAGGAGATCAGTGGAGTAATACACAGGTGATAAAGCCAGGATTGTAATATAATAGTAATAGTAGTAAAAACGAAAATTCAAATAAAAACCCGATAAAGTGAATATGGCAAAACCAACAGTACAACCCTGATTAAAGAACATCGAAAGAATAATCTAAATAAGGAAACCCTCATATATATACCTTATATCTCACGTTATCGTAATTTGAATGTGTACAGCCTGAATTACAAAATACAATGAATTATTATTATTAATTAGCATATTATTATTATTCGTTCTACCTATATATCTAAGTATGTGTTACCGGTACACATACAACCATATATGAGTAAGCCGAGTTTGTTATTGAAAACTGATAATGAAACAATGAGTTATGTTTATAGTGGGTCCCGTACATACCCAAGACTATGGCCCAGGATGTTCCATTGCTGATGTACAGAACCTACAGCAAGACATACAAGCGGGCTTTATAGGATGCCCTTTTCAAGATGGTACCAAGAAGGAGGGAGCCACGCTCCCCTCGTCATCTGGAGGCCCTCAGGTCGAACCGGTTTCACAACATACCTAATAGCACTGTAAATATATTCGCCACTTGAAATTCATCATTTTTGCCCTTACCCAATATAAGTTGTCCTTTTTATAATTTATTATTATGTAATTACCAATTTACGGGAATGGTAGGAGCAGGACAAGTTCAGGAAGTTACAGGAGTACATAAGTACTATAAATCTAAGTCACTATATGATAATACAGGATAACAAGTTCAGATTCCCGTAAATGTGATAATCATGGTCAAACAGTCATATATCAGGTGGCAGGTGATAAATGATATTAAACAATTGTCAGGTGATAGCAAGCAGTATTCAGGCATTAAGTAATGGCATATCAAGTAATAAGTACAGTAGATATCATCATCATATATCATAATATAGGAAAATAGTACCGTAACAGGGGATCGATACAAATTCAAGAAAGTAGTACCAATACTGGATATCGGTAAGAATACAAGAAAATAGTACCGATATAGAAGATCAGTGCAAATGCCGAAAGTAATACGATTTTGGAAGGTAAATGTTTCAAACTCTTCACAATCATCGAGAAAAGAATAGTTAAACCATTAAGCAGGTAAACGGGCAAGTAGTAAACGAGCATCCAAGCGGAGCTAAGCAGTGTTGGGATAAGGTCAACGAGTAGTGTTTAATCACTAAGGCGCCTGGTGGAACCCGAGAATGACTCGACTTAATGTGCGAATGTAAATTCCGGCAGAGTTCATCTAAACGAGTTTAATGGTAAAATGCTAAGCATCGAACTGCCTTTACAGGTGTAGTTAGAAAGTCCAGAGGACTTTAATAAACCTCAGGGAGGTTAAGCCCGGAGGCTGGACCCAAAGGCAAGAGTACCTGCACGAGATGTTAGTACCACAACACAAATATAATATTGTCTACATTACTACAACAAACAATACATCAGTACGATTACATGTCCCCAGAACACATATACAAAATCTCAGAAATACAATAAAATGCCTGTTAAAGCGGGGTATTGTAGAAAAGCGAGAACACTCGCCTAAGTCAACAGAAAACACTGAGAAATCCCTGAAGTCCAGAAGTCCCAATAACCAACGCGCGTGTGCGTTCAGATATAATAAAATATTATATTATATAGTGGAGGAGGGAGAAGGATCCGGAAGGAGAGAGAACGAAAACGCGGGGGTCGTAAACGCGAAAGTCGCGTGACACAAGAGTCGCGTTATGCGAACCTCAAGAACGTGAAGATCACGTAACGCGAAGGTCGAGCCTCGCGTCACAAGGCTAAAATGTGAATATCACATTTAACAAGTTGTGGGCACTTTGAACACGGGGGTGAGTCCTGCGTTTACTAGCCTACGCGAGAGAAAGAGAGAGACAATTAGCTAGGCTTTGCAACTAGAGAACCCCAAACATTGAGATAGGGTAAATTCCAAGTAAGCCCCAAAATTCTCTATATAAAGAAAGAAAAATAGAGAGAATCAAGAAAGTGATGGAGAGACAAGGAAAAAGCACACAACAGGGAGAGAAAGGGAGAGAGAGTGTAGGAAACAGAGAAGAGAAAGAAAGGGAAAAAGAAGGAAAAGAAGAAAGAAGGAAAGAATGAAAAAGGAAGGAGAAGAGAAAGAAAAAGAAAGAAGAGGAGGGGGTGGCCGGCAGCCTGAGGCTGGCCAAGCGGCAGCGACGGCCGATGGCCGGGGGGCGGCTGCCATGGGTGGCAGCGCATGCCCAAGCCTAAAAGGTGGGGTGCAACAATAGTTCAAAATGGAATTTTGGAGTTGTTAAAACGGGGCTTTGGAGAGCGAAGCTAAAGCTTGCTGGAAAAGCACTCTGAGGAGAGGAAGATAGCGTGATTGCTGGTGGCCGAGGTGGTGTCGGTGGTGATGGAGATGGTGGAGAAAGTGTGGTGGAGATAGGTTTATTTTGATGAAGAAGAAGAAGAAGAAGAAGATGGTGGTATTGTGGTTGCTTGTTGTTGCTAGAATGGAGGAGGAGATGGAGGGAAGGATGGTAAAGGATTTTGTGGAGATGGTGCCCGACCAAGATGGAGGGCATTATAGCCATGGTTGGGTGCAGTTGGAATGAAGAAGAAGAAGAAAAAGGATGAAATGAAAAAGGAAGAGAGAAAGGGGTTATAGAATATAATAGTTATAGAACTGGAGATTATTACACTTATACCCTCCACTTAAACTCTCAAACCCGCATCTCTCAAGACAGACCCGCGTCTGGCTTAGTTGGGCCAGACGCGGAGGTGAGGTCCGCGTCAGATGAAAACACGAGTATCACGTTTGCAGAGGAGAAAGAAAGTGATGATGATTGATTGGAGTTGATTTGAAGGGAATTAAAAGCAAGAGAGAGAAAGAGAATCTTTGTGCCTCAAAAACCAGACCCATGTCTGGTTGAGTTAAGCTCAGACGTGAGGCTCAGGTCTGCATCTTGCCTGAGCTGGGTTCAGACGCGAGACTCGCCATAAATGAGGAGAGAGAAAGGGTGGTCGGGATATTTATTGTGTGGCTGAGAAATTAGAGAAATATTTAAGGGAAAAGAAAGAAAAGGAAGGGGAATTTATAAGTGGATGAGAAAAATCGAAAAAATAGAAAATAAAAAGAAAATAACTGGATAAAATTCTAGAGTCTGGGAAAACACCAAAAACTTCAGAAAAACCCGGAAAATGAAGTAACTCAGAATGATTCCAAAAAATTTTCAAAAATAAAAAATATTATATTAAGACACATGGTGAAATTGGATTTCAGAAACTCAATTCTATTTTCAATATAAAAATCTTGAAATTTACTGGCAATACCCATTGACACCAAATCCAGTGAAAATTTTGATAAATTCAGAAAAATCTCCAAAATTTTATTTAGATTAAAAATGTGATTTTAAGAAATAATATGAAAGAAGTTTCTAGAAATTCAGCTCTAATTGTAAATTAAAAATTCGAGAATCGATCAGTGGCATTAGTCGACACCGGTTTTGAAGATTTGCAATTTAATTCAGAAAAATTTTAGAAAATCATGAAAAAACTAAAATATTAGAAAATAATGTTTGAAATTAAAATCCATCAAATTTGATTAATGAAAAGGTCAAATCATTAATATGCTGGGATTGGGTTTCTGGTTCAGACTCGGGTTGATTTTGAAATCAAGAATCCAAATCCAAATACCAAATAATGATATAACTAATCATAAAGCAAAACAAATTATGAAGGAAAATGAAAATAATATGATTAGAAGATCAGAATACATATCTAAATACGTATTTCAACAACAGGGTGTCACATTCTACCCACCTTACAATTTCGTACTCGAAATTTCGATAAGGGGAAGATGAACATAGGAAGGATAAGGATAGGGAATTATACCAATTAAGATTGAATAACTAACATAAAAATTTTACAATCAACTGAACGGTAAACTCGGGTCCTCGACTTCTTCTGCCCTTCCTGCCGTTTAAAACTTCAGACTTTGCTATACCACTACTAGTCTGATATCTGTTAAAAGAGAATTCTATCTAACAAGGATAATTAAGAATCTAAATAGTCTGATTAGACAACTCGGTCTGTGTAATATCCCTTAACTATTAATACTGTATTTTTTACTTTTATTAATTTTATTTAGATTACTTATTGTTATTGATTAATTTATTTTATACATGTGTATAAATACTTGTACTTACATATTAAGTGTATATGTTTTTGATTTACATTTATACCAGTATATGTATGTATTATATTTTATACATTATTATTAGAATTACTATTATTATTATTATTATTATGTTATTATTGGTATAATTCCTAATTGATCTTCTTTTTCAACCCATAATCCTATTATCCAATAAACTGAAACCCATTTAATTCATACCCGAAATAAAGTAAAATAAAATAAAATAAAATAAAATAAAAAGAGATGAAATAAAGTAATAATAATAAAAAGATATAATAATAATAAATATATATTGTGTGCTTAAATTATTTATGCCAAGTTTCGAACTCATATCCTTTTTACCAAATCCTAATACCGAAACCATAATGCCACATTGTCGTGTGGTTAGGTAGGAGTCAAAATTATTTAAACAAACCTAAAACTAAATTTAAATTTCAAATTTTCAACTGAAAGATCTCAAAAGATTTTTAGAGATCTTTATCTTAACAACATAAATTCTTATCTAAACAACCTAATTCTTGTCTTAACAATCTGATTGATAAAAGTCCTAACCTAAAAGATCCTATCCTATTATATTAACGTAGTACTCTTCTCCTGCTTCTTTTTTAAAAAAAAAGAACGACATTCAAAAAGTAATTCAAACCCAACATTCTTCATCCTCTCTTCACCTCTCTCCTTATAACTAATTGTCACGGAGGAACGTGTCCGAGGCATGGAGATTAAAGAGCAGGCCTACAGAATCAATTCAAGTAAGTAAAAATTAAATTTTTATGAATTAAAATTTTTTTTTAAAGTGTCATGATTAGATTATCTTTCCATGAATTTTTCATCAAAAATTCTTATCTAAAGATCTAGAAAAATTAATTTGCAATAACAAGAATTTAATGATATAACATGATTAAAATTCTTTTATGAAACTTAAATCTCCCCTAAGATCTAAATAAATTTGTATGAACTATAAAGTAATGTATATCATGTCTAATTTCTTCTTTTCATGAATTTTAGATCTCATCTATATATATATATATAAATAAATAAAATGAAATTGTATGAATTAAAAATTCAATTAAATTGAAATTACCATGCTTAGAATTCTTTTCCATGAATCTTTCTTCATTAAAAACATCGCCTTTGTTTAAATAAAACATATAAAAGTAATATTTTATTATTACCCTAATTAAATCATACAAAAAATTTTAGAAAACAAAAATTCTGGAATATTAAAAATAAAAGAAATTTGTTTGGATTAAAAGTTCATATATTTAAAACTTTCCCTTTCATAAAAATTTGAAACTCACCCTAACGATCTACAATAAATGTATAGGGTAGTGTACAAATAAATTATTTAATGGGAATTTTTAGAAAAATCTTCGAAGTTATATATATTGGGTTACTGTACCTCAGCCGCCAGCTGAGAGAGTTTCTCAGCCGGCATGACGTGACTCATATTAGCCGCAGAGAAGTCAAAAATTTAGGCGGTAAAAGGAGATCCTCAACCACTTTTCGTTACCCAATGACTGAAGTACCCTTAGTTTCACTTTTAACCTGCTACAACTATTCCTCCACTAAAAAAATTACAGATCGAAAAATTTTAAGCTTTTTTAAACAAAAAATTACAGATCTTGATAACTAAAGTTTAGAAAAATAATTTATTTAAAAGAATGCAACCATGGTCGCACTTATGTTCAAGTTTTTTTTGAAAAGATGTTTTAATCACAATAAAAATCTATTATCGCGACTTGAAACCATTTTTTTTGTTTTCTTAAACTACAATCGAAGTCCCAGTTCCAAAAGAGAAAAATTTTGGATTTAATTTTTTAATATTATTTTCACTTTTTAGATTTATTTTTATTTTACATTGCGACCTTTGGTCACAGTGTTGTAGGCTTTTTTTATTTTTTCGATTAGGGTCGCAGTAATTTTTCGACCTTCCTAAGCTAAATAGGATACTACGATCGTGGTCGCAGTTTTATGAAATAAGAGTCGCAGTCAATGAAAGCAGTGATAATAATCTCGTAAGTTAATTAATTAAGATGATTAGAAGATTACGACTTCGGTCGTAGTCTTATATAACAGCGGTCTCTTTGAGATTGTTTTGTTTGATAACAATGCGACCTTAGTCATAGTATTTTTTTATTTAAGTAATCTAAATAGGATACTAGGACCATGGTCGTATTCTTATGAAACAAGAGTCTTATGAAATAAGTGTTCAATGGAAGCAGTGACAATAATCTTATAAGTTAATTAATTAAGATGATTAGAAGATTGCGACTTCGGTCGCAGTCTTATGTAACAGTAGTGTCTTTAAGAATGTTTTGTTTGATAACAATGCGACCTTAGTCATAATATTTTTATTAAGTAATCTAAATAGGATACTGTGACCATGGTCGCATTCTTATGAAACAAGAGACATAATCAATTGAAGCAGTGAACAATGTCTCGAAAGTTAAGTAATTAAGATGATTAGAAGACTGTGACATTGGTTACAGTGTTATGTAATAGCAGTCTTTTTGAACTTATATTTCATTTTTACGACCAAGGTCGACGTCTTTTTATTAATAAATTTTAATTGGACTGCGACTTTGGTTGATGTCTTTTAAAACAAATGGTTTGAAGATGAAATTTCATACGGCCTTACTTTGGAAGAAGAAGAAGAGAAAAATCACGATGAAAATATTGAAGCTGACATCCCGAGGGAACATGAACTTGTCAAACTAGTTGCTGGAGATCTAGGTCTACGGCTAAAAATTAATATCTGATCCCGCTCTCGCTTTTTTAGAACAATATTCTTTATAAGTCAAAAATCTAGATCTGACAGCGTGAGAAGACACAGAGAGATAGACATATAAAAAAGAAGAAAAAATAATAATAAAGAATATAAACTAATACATCATCCCAAGAAAAAGACAAACGATAGGGGCTTTTAGTAATTTCAATTATTTTCAAAAAAGGGACGTCATTTTAGATTGTCGAATTATGTGGCTCATAATGTGCCACGTCACTGAAGGCTGAGGAGTCTCTCAGCCGTCAGCTGATATACATATTTCTGTATGTATATATGTGTGTGTGTGTGTGTGTGTGTGTGTGTGGGAATTAGTAGGAGAGGAAGTAACACAAGCTGTTAAATCATTCTTCATCTCTAGAAAGTTAATTAGAGAGTTGAATCACACTTTTCTAACATTGGTTCCTAAGGACACAAATGCTTCACAGCTCTCTGACTTTAGACCCATTTCATGCTGCAATGTTCTTTATAAATTCATTTCCAAAGTGCTGGCTAACAGACTACAACAAGTCATTGAGGAACTCATCTCACCCAACCAAAATGCATTCTTAAAAGGAAGGTTGATTAGTGATTGGTCACTACTGGCATCTGAAGTTATCAGAGACTTTAACAAGCCTATGGGTAGTAGAGCTTGTCTCAAGGTAGACCTTCAAAAGGCATTTGACAGTGTCAACAGAGAGTTTGTCTACTTCATTTTACACTGTATGGGGTTTTCTGCTAAATGGATCAATTGGATAAGGGAATGTCTTAGCTCCCCCTCCTTTTCAGTGCTAATCAATGGATCTCCAGCTGGTTATTTTTCAACCAATAAGGGTATCCGACAAGAAGATCCCTTGTCCCCATATATCTTCGTTATAGTAATGGAATTTTGGTCAATTCAAATGGACTTAGCAATGACATCTGGGAAACTGCAATCAATCAAAAGGTCCACTTCTAATTATTTCTCCCATTTACTATTTTCTTATGATATATTAATTTTTGTAGAGCTAACAAATCCTCTTTGAAGGAAATTAACTGCTTGCTTGACAACCTTCAATTAAATACGGGATTATCTTTTAATAAAGGCAAAAGCAAGTTATTTGTTAGAAATGAATGTAAGCATAAAGAAGAGTTATCTGATGTCATTGAATTCCCTCATGGTCATCTGCCTACTAAGTATCTTAGATTACCTTTTAGTCATAATTACTTAAAGGCTAAGGACTTTATCCCATTGATTGACAAATTCAGGATGAAGGTTGAAGGATGGATGGCCAAGTTTCTTTCATTTGCTGGCAGAGTGGAGCTAGTTAAAACAGTCCTTCTTAACTATCTTAGTTATTGGGTGCAGTCTTAAAAAGTTCCATGTACTATCTCCAATGAATTGGAAAGAATTTCTTCCAACTTCGTTTGGAATGGTAAGATACACGCTTGTAGTTGGAATTCTATGTGTAAGCCTAAGAAAGAAGGAGGACGGGATTAAGGAGAGTACAAGATGTAGCTAATGCTGCTGGAATCCAGTTGGTTTGGAGATTATTCACTTCCAATTCTTTATGGGCAAAATGGATGAATGAGAAATATGTCAAGGATATGCCTATTACTGAGCTGACATGTTCATTATTGGATTCAGGTACTTGGAAGTTCATTGTGCTATCTAAAGACAAGGCTTTGCTTCACATGAAAAAGATTATTGAAAATGGATGTGATACATTCTTATGGTATGACCCCTGATTACAAAATGAAAATTTAATCAACTTGACAGGATTGAACTCACCTTCTGTCCTTTCTAAGCACCAGAGAGTTTCTAATATTATTGATAATGGAACATGGTCTCTCAATGAGCATGCCCTGCAAATTTGTAGGGACATAATTCAGCAAACCACTGTATCCACTAATGCAGATTCATAGTTCTGGACTGCTTCTGATAATGGTCATTGCACATTTAAGTATGTATGGAATGTGGTGAGGGGGAGAGGTAATGCATTTGATTTGTTCTCCATTGTCTAGCAGCCTACTGCAGTCCCTAAAATGTCCATCTATTTACTGAAAGCCATACACAATAAACTATTGACAAGGGACAAATTAATCACCATTGGTGTTGCTGATTCTGCTATATGTTCCTTATGTCTTAGTACTAATTAATCAAGGGACCATCTATTTTTCTCTTGCCCATTCTCTGCCTATATTTGGTCCTTATGTAAGCTTAAGTTGAAATTAGATCCAACAATTGGTACTTTACTTGAAGAGTGCAATGTGATCAAAACCAAATTTAAGGGTAGACATAAGGATTCTTTTAGCCAGGCTAGTACTGAGAGGGGGCAACTTGGTATATTTAGAAGGAGAGGAACTCAAGGATTTTTTAGCAACAATCAAGACATAAGATTATGGTGTTCAGGCACTTTTATGAAGACATTCAGATCATTCTGAGAACCTGTACCTAGAAGACTAGGGATATTTCTATATTAAACAATTGGGGCATTCAAGACTGATAAGCTTATCAATTAAAGCACAATGTCCAAGTACATTCAAGATTGATATGAGTTTGTTAGTTGAGCCTAGAGCTATCTGGTCCATATTTAGTTTTGTTCATCACGTATGGTATTCACGATTGCTTAGTTCTGATTCCTTTTGGTTTCAGTATCAATAGTTATTATATTATGTTTTATTTCTTGTGAGTGTTGTATTAGCTTTAGGTCAATCTAAATACTTACTTAGTATACTATAGTAGAGAGTGACGGTCAGGGTCCTCTCCCCTCTCTATAGTTATCTAAGAATAGTACTGAAGAGTAGCCTAGCTATTCTGTAACATATGTACTTAAGTTTTTTTAATTTATCAATGAAATCATTTTACCTTCCAAATATATTATATATATATATATATATATATATATATATATATATATATATGAAACAAAACAAAGGAGAAAAAAATGAAAATATTCTTTAAAAAAGGACAGGGCAGCTACTAATGGGGGTCTGTGCTGCAGTCGCCTCCCTCGCCAAAAATTGGCCAGGCCCAGTAGCCTAGACCGCTACTGGGCCACGCCAAAAGAAAAGGAAAAAAAAGGAAAAAAAGGGAAAAAACAGGGTGGGCCGCTCGGCCCGGGTGTAGACAGCACCCAAGCCTTGATTTTGGGCCAGGCCAGTGGCCTTGGCTGCCACTGGCCTAGGCCAGGTTTAACAAAAGAAAAAAAGAAAAATAAAAATGGGCCTGGCCCTAGAAAACAGAAAGAAAAGAAAAAAAAACACAAATTGATTCTGAAGCCCAATTTCAGAAAGCCCAGTTTCAGTCCAGCACAAATATTGTGGGTTCTAATCATTGTAACCCGACCCATGTACAAAACAGACCCGTTAACATATTGAATAATAATTTTATTGACTAGATAAAAATTAAAAAAATAAAAATAGGAATAAATATCTAGATAACCCTTAAAACCTACTGCAAAATTTTAGAGTAGTTACATGTCATTTTAGACTAAAATACTATTTTTTAAGTTGAAACCTTCTATTTCAACATTCAGACCCATTAAAAATTTTTCATATTTTTACCATTTAAACCCCATAAAAATCAGTAAATAAAATCTAAATAATCTTATAAACTCAATACATCGTCATACAATCTTGTTTTAAGATCTAAATCATCCGTATTTAATTTAAAAAACTGAATAACATCAAATAGGATATCTTTTGTAAAATTTGATATATGTAAAATTCGATATCTTATGTAAAATTCGAAAGTATTTAATGTAGATTTCTTCAATTGGTATTTGGACGCGGGATTAGCCTAGGTGAGTGTTTTTTGTTTATTTATTGAGTATTTCAGTATTATTTTATGTGAGTGCTTTTAACTTGTTCCAAATTAATGTTATTTTATATTTAAATAGAGTTTATGTTTAATTACTATTCATGCACGTAAATTATTGTTCATGTTTACATATTAAATATATAATGAATAAACCCCAGAAGATTATATTGTCGATTCTGAATAAATATCATAATATAATGTACCACTTAAGTAACCTCACTGATTATACATGATACGTACCTGATAAACATATTGTTCATGTTACTGAAAGTTACTGAGAAAGTATCGTTAGGCCGCAACGCTCGGTACAACTCTATTCATTGAATACACGGTTACTGTTCACTGTTCTTATTACTGTTCACCGTGTATACAATTACTGTTACTGTCATTGTATTATCCCAGTATTTTATGTAACATGATATGGATTACTCTAAATGAATTAAATAATAATATAAATGGACATTGACTGATTTAACTGAATGGAATAGATTAAAAGGTGAATGGACAACTTACACAGGGATGGGGGAAATTGATGCAGGAGACAGCGTCGATATTTTTGGTGGACCAAGAATATAAGTTACGCAGCCGAGATACGGTTCTACTGCAGAGTTGCGGGGGATGACTGACATCCTATATGTATTTTGTTCCTCAGTGTTACTATGAGTATTGTTCCGCAGTGATACTGTGAGTATTGTTATTGTTATTGATTACCTAGCAGTAGGGCCTGATTCAGTGTCAGGTGATTGGGTCGTGGTTTCGGGTATGTACGGAACCCATCTAAAGTATGGATAATGTCTCCAACTGATCAGCTTCAATAAATTTAGGACTTCGATTGACACATGTGATAGGTGTAGTATGGGGTGCGTCTATTACAGGTGGCAGTTGGTGTTCGTTGACATAATTAATAATGATAAACTGTTATAATGTACTGTGACTGACCGTAATCACCTGACTGTTACATATATATTACTATGATAGACATATGATTGTACACATTACCGGATTGTATACCAGACTAGTGACATATGCTAGGTTACACATCTAGACATTAGTGATTTCTATTTATCATGATACCAATTATATATCGTTCATAACTTTATTCTTAATATTAACTATTCTATTATCTTTTATTTCAGTTTATCATGTTGTTATTGCTTACATTGTTATTATGCACGAACACCTTTCCCTTTACACACACTCAATAGGTCGCTTCTGACGACGCTGGATTCGCACGTTCAAGATTTTGGATACCTTCTTATATTGTTCAGGTGTTCGTGTGATCGTACGCTTTGTGAGGAGCCTTGAATTCTCTCTTTTCGCTTTCTGGTATTCCTACTTTCTTTTATTCTGTCATTTCCTTGATTCTTGATATATTTGACTTATTGCTTATTTTACTTCTTTATTCATCTGTTATCTAGTGTAGACATTTATATATGTTATTGCAAGTGATATTAATTTATCATAATAGATTTTTTTTATAGCTTGTTTAGGTTACTTTAGGCTTAGCATGTATACGTGGGATATTTTTCTCGCGTATATACATCGCCAACTCTCGTCACGACTCCATTTTCACGTATTTTGGGAAGCGGAGCGTGACAGGATTTTCTTGGTATCAGAGCCAGGTTCGTAAATAAATTGGACCAAGTTCATGCCTGTGACCTGAGACGAGTTATATTTACGCTGCAGTAAACATATAGTATTCACATAATGATATGAGTCCACTTGAGACCCAATCGTCCTTCCTTTCTAAGTCCATCCCTTGAATCTGTTGATGCCTCCGATTTTAACATTCCTTCCAGATTGATCTGTATTTTTCTGTTGATTTCTATCTTTCATCTCAGTTTCTTTTCCCCCATATTGACTATTGGGACTGGCTTTTGGACCTGATCGACGGCAGAGATCAGAGCGCGTAGCGGAATCGTGGTGTCCCAGCGAGGCGACATGGAAGCTTGTTTGTTTCTCCTTAGATTTGGATTCTTTTATCATTCCCTACTTTATTGAAATTTTGAGGACGAAATTTTTATAAGGTGGGTAGAATGCAATATCCTCTAACTAATAATACTGTATTTTTACTTTATTAATTTTATTTAGATTACTTATTATTATTGATTAATTTATTTTATACATGTGTATAAATACTTGTACATACATATTAAGTGTATATGTTTTTTATTTACATTTATATCAATATATGTATGTATTATATTTTATACATTATTATTAGCATTACTATTATCATTATTATGTTATTGTTAGTATTATTCCTAGTTGATCTTCTTTTTCAACACATAATCCTATTATCCAATAAACCATAACCCATTTAACTCATACCCGAAATAAAGTAAAATAAAATAAAATAAAATAAAAAGAGATGAAATATAGTAATAATAATAAAAAAATATAATAATAAATATATATTGTGTGCTTAAATTATTTATGCCAAGTTTCAAACTCATATGCTTTTTACCAAATCCTAATACCTAAACCATAATGCCATATTGGCGCGTATTAGATAGGAGATCTAAATTATTTAAACAAACCTAAAGCCAAATTTAAATTTTAAATTTCTAACTGAAAGATCCCAAGAGATCTTTAGGGATCTTTATCTAACAACCTAAATTTTTATCTTAACAACCTGATTTCTTATCTGAACAATCTGACTGCAAAAAATCCTAATCTAAAAGATCTTATCCTATTATATAACGTAACCCTCTTCTCCTGCTTCTTTTTGAAAAAAAAAAGAACGACAGTCAGAAAGAAATCTAAACCGACCATTCTTCATCCTCTCTTCACCTCTCTCCTTAGAATCAATCGTGACAGAGGAACGTGTCCGAGACGTGGAGATTGAGGAGCAAGCCTAAGGAATAAATCCAAGTACGTAAAAATTAAATTTTTGTGAATTAAAAAATTGTTTTAAAGTATTATGATTAGATTATCTTCTCATCAATTTTTCATCAAAAATTCTTATCTAAAGATCTAGAAAATTAATTTGCAATAACAAGAATTTAATGATATAACATGAATAAAATTCTTTTATGAAACTCAAATCTCCCCTAAGATATAGATAAATTTGTATGAACTAAATTAATGTGTATCATGTTTAATTTATTCTTTTCATGAATTTTAGATCCCATCCAAAATATATATATAAATAAAAGAAAACTGTATGAATTAAAAATTCAATTAAATTGAAATTACCATGCTTAGAATTTTTTTCCTTGAATCTTTCTTCATTAAAAACATAAATATTGTTTAAATAAAACATATAAAAGTAATATATTATTATTACCCTAATTAAATCATTGAAAAATTTTAGAAAACAAAAATTTTGGAATATTAAAAATAAAAGATATTTGTTTGGATTAAAAGTTTACATATTTAAAACTTTCCCTTTCATAAAAATTTGGAACTCACCATAATAATCTAAATTAAATGTATAAGGTAGTGTAATCTTCAAAGTTATATATATATATATATATATATATATATATATATATCTATATCTATATATATATATATATATATATATATATATATATATATATATATATATATATATATATATATATAAAACAAAAGAAAGGAGAAGAAAAAGAAAATATTCCTTAAAAAAAGACAGGACAGCTACTGCTGGGGGTCTGTACAGCAGCCGCCCTCCTCCCAAAAAAATTGGCCAAGCCCAGTGGCCTGGGCCGCCACTGGGCCAAGCCAAAGAAAAGGGAAAAAAAGAAAAAATGGAATTAAAAAACAAGGTGGGCCGCTCGGCCCGGGTGCAAACAGCACCCGGCCCTGGATTTTGGGCCAGGCCAGTGGCATGGGCTGCCACTGGCCTAGGCCAGGCCTAACAAACGAAAAAAAAAAAAAATAAAAATGGGCCAGGCCAGAAAACAAAAGAACAGGGAAAAAAACACAAATTGATTCTGAAGCCCAATTTTAGAAAGCCTAATTTCAGTCCAGTTCAAATATTGTGAGTTCTAATCCATTATAACCCAACTCAAGTGAAAACAGACTCGTTAACTTATTGAAAAATAATTTTATTGACTAGATAAAAATTTGAAAAAAATAAATAAATATAGGAATAAATATCTAGATAATCCCTAGAACCTTCTGAAAAATTTTGGGAGTATTTACATGTCATATTAGACTGAACCACTGTTTTCTAAGTTGAAACCCGCTATTTCAACATTCAGACCCATTAAGAAAATTTCATATTTTTAACCATTTAATCCCCACAAAAATCAGTAAATAAAATCTAAATAATCTTATAAACTCAATCATACAACCTTATTTTAAGATCTGGACCATCCGTATTTAATTTAAAATACTGAATAACATCAAATAGGATATCTTGTGTAAAATTTGATATATATAAAATTTGATATCATATATAAAATTTGAATGTATTTAATGTAGATTTCTTCAATTGGTATTTGGACGTGTGATATGCCCAGGTGAGTATTCTTTATTTATTTATTGAGTATTTCAGATTATTTCACGTGGGTGCTTTTAACTTGTTCCAAATTAATGTTATTTTATGTTTAAATAGTGTTCATGTTTAATTACTGTTCATGCACGTAAATTATTGTTCATGTTCACATATTAAATACATAATGAATAAACCCCAGAAGATTATATTGCCGATTCTGAATAAATATCATAATATAATGATACCACTTAAGTAACATCACTAATTATACATGATACCTACCTGATAAACAAATTGTTCATGTTATGAAAGTTACTGGGAAAGTATCGTTAGGTCGTAACACTCGGTACAGCTCTATTCATCGTATGCACGGTTACTGTTCACTGTTCTTATTACTATTCACCGTGTTTACGATTACTGTTATTGTTACTGTACTGTACTATTACTGTCATTGTATTATCCCAGTATTCTACGTAGCATGACATGGATTACTCTAATTGAATTAAATAATAATGTAAATAGATATTGATTGATTTAATTGAATTGAATAGATAATAAGGTGAATGGACAACTTATAATGGGTTGAAAAAAATTGATGGAGGAGACAGCGTCGGTATTTTAGATGGACCTATGATACAGGTTGCACAGCCGAGATATGGTTCCACTGCAGGATTCTGGGGGATGACTGACATCCCATCTGTTTATTGTTCTATAGTGTTACTATGAGTATTATTTTACAGTGATACTGTGAGTATTGCTATTGTTATTAACTACCTAGCGTCGGGCCTAGTTCAGTGCTAGATGATTGGGCCAGGGTTCCGGGTATGTACGGAACCCACCTAATGCACGGACAATATCTTCAACTGATCAGTTTCAATAAATTTAGGACTGCAATTGATACGTATGATAAGCATAGTATAGGATGCGTCTATTATAGATGGCAGTTGGTGTTCGCTGACATAATTAATAATGTTATGCTGTTATAATGTACTGTGACTGACCGTAATCACCTAACTTTTACATATATATCACTATGATAGACATATGATTGTACACATGACCGGATTATATACCAGACTAGTGACATATGCTTGTTGGCCCGGAGCCCTTCCTTTCTAGTTTTGATGATGATTAACTCATGTAGTTATGTTTACTAATAATCTTGTGATTTTATTTCAGATCATGTAACAAGATATTAGTTGGTGATTGCTTCAAAAAGAGGAGCTTGGAAGCCTTCACTTGGTGATTCCAGGGCCCGAGCATCAAGATCATACATAGCCTTGCTCGTGGATCACGGCATTTTTGGATCGGGTCGACTTGAAGATGAAGATCGTCAAGAAGACTTAGATATCCTAGTTTAGTTTAGTGTGTTTAGATCCATTTGTAAAGCTTAGAATAATTGATATGCTCAAGTGCACAACACACACGTTTTATGGTTTTTCGGTTTTTAGTTTAACCGATATTTGTTTTCATGAATAGATTGATCAAAACAAGTTTAATTGGTTTATGTATAGTAGATTCATTCTATACATGCATGCTTAACTTTTAAACAAACTTATTTTGACTATCCTATTCATGTATTGAAAAATCAAAGTTTGATAAAATACATGTTTTGATTTTTGGTAAAAATGTTAAAACACAAAAATGGTTTCATATGCTTGATATTTGAGTTAAAATTTTTATCACAAGTTTATATATCAATGCAAAATGATAAAACTATTTTTGGGGATTTTTTAGGAAAGATAAAAGAATTTTTAGAATTATTTTTAACCCCAGTTTCTGACCCAGAACAGTGGCTGACAGGCCAGGTCGGCCGACCGCACGGTCGACCGCACCAAGGGCCGGTCGATCGTACGGTCGACCGACGTGCACAGAGCTGTGCACGTCTGGCAGCACAGTGGGCCGGCCGACCGACCGGTCTACCGGACCAGAGAGCTCTGCTCTCTGTATCTGGGCGGTCGACCGGGCGGTCGACCGGGTTGCTCCAACGGTCATATTTTTGACCGTTGACGGTCGACCGGCCGGTCGACCACAGGCCTGTCAGGCTGCCAGATCAGCCTAACGGCTAGTTTTCTTTTGGGCCTATAAATACCCCATTTCTTGGGGGTTTTGGATAAGATTTTCTAGAGCTAAAATTTTCAGACTTTCTTTACTGTTTAAACAAGTTTTCAAAAGAGTTTTGTGCCAAAAAGATTTATCTTTGTATTGTTTTAGATTTTTGGAAAAATCAAAGAAAATAGTATTTTGGGAGATTTGTGTTTGTTCTTCATTTCTATTATCTTCAAGAGTTTTCCCAAGATTATTTCTTTGAGTTTTTATTTTCCAAACACCTAGTTTTTTTCACACTTGAGCTTATCATCTATCCTATTCTATTAGGATCTTGTTTTTGTGAAAAAGAGGAAAGAGAGATTATTTGCGGTTGAAAGAAACCACTTGTTGTACACCCTTGCTTTGTTGTGTCCCTCTTTGGTAGAGGTTGATCGGGTGATTGGTTTGCTCCCTCTTTGGTAGAGGTTGAGTTGGTTGGTTTGCTCCCTCTACTGAGAGGTAGAGTTTGGTTGTAACCCTCTTCGGTAGAGGTATTTGTTGTTATTTGGCGACGGGCCTACCCCTCGGTTGTGAGGCGGTGTTTGAGAGAGGAGTTTGGTACTCCCTTGTTGTAAAAATCCTTCTCGGTGAAGGTTCCCTCGGTGGGAGTCCTCGGTGGACAAGATAGTGGATTAGAAATCCTTCTCGGTGAAGGCGGGGACGTAGAGCTAGGGGCTCGAACGTAGAGCTAGGGGCTCGGTGGACAAGATAGTGGACAAGTTTCTAGATTAGCATTATCACCTATTCACCCCCTCTAGGTGATTTACAATTGGTATCTGAGCCTACACTCCTGATATTTAGGCTTAACATCCTAGGAGTGAGATCCTTTTGTTTTCTAATCTACATTTGCATTTGCTTGTTTGCACACATATAGTTTGGACCCATGGACCACCTATGTTTGACCCTTCCAACATCATTGTTTGGAAGACTAGGATGTCCGTTTATTTACTAACCCTAGGATATAAGGTTCACCTTGCCATTGCCAAGGAATCCTTCCTGAGTGATAGCAAGCATATAGGGGCCAATGCACAAGCCCTTGAGGCCATTAGAAGCACGCTACCTAAAGATTATCTTATGCATGTTTCTAACCTTGATTCCGCCTTTGCAGTATGGAATATATTGACAACAACCACCACCACCTCCAAGCTTCATTTGCTAATCCAACTGGAGGAAGAATCTAGTGGAGAATCCGAGCCACAACAATGCTATATGATCCAAGGGAATGACTCCCTTGAGGTACAATCAGAAACTCAACTAGATAGTTTTGATTCTAGTTCTTCTTGTGATGATCATATTGATGTCCATGCTTTGAATGAAGAACTTTCAATAGTTTGTGAAAAATTAATTGAAAAATATAAGGTTTTGAAAAAGAAAAGTCTAGAAATTGAAAAAGAAAATAAAAGTTTGCATTCTAGACTTGACAAGGTTTTGCAAGAGAAGGTTAAGGTCTATAATGAAAGGAATTCATTGAGATCTCAACTAGACCTTGCACTAAAAGAAAATAAATTTTTGAAAAATAAAAATGATTGTGAAACAATTTTGAAGAAAAATGAAAACTTGTCTACAAAAATTGATTTTGTTTTAAAAGAAAATGTTGCTTTAAAAAATAAAATAATTTCTATTTCTAATGATTTAAATGTTTGTTTAGAGAAAAATGAAGTTTTGAAAAATAAAATTGATTCTCATGTTTGTCATGCTAGTGTAGCTTCTTCATCTAGTCTACCTATTGCATGCACCTCTTCTTCTAGGATTAATGATGATTTTTGTTTGTTGAAGAAGAGAGTGGATTGTTTGGGCTCCACCTTGAGCCAATGTGCCAAGAGCCATACACGTTTGGAAACTTTGTTTCGAAAGAAACAAGTTCCATATTTTCATGCACACCCTCCACGGCATACACATGCTCCTCACGGACACCATCACATTATGTATACTCATGTGTACACTTGTACACATTGTGGACGTAAGGGCCACCTTGCTAAATTTTGCTATGATAGAATACATGTTTCAAATTTAGCAAAGAATTTTGTTTGGGTTAGAGAAGGAACTAACCCCCATGGACCCAATAAGATATTGGTACCAAAGACCACCCCTCTTGTTTATGATGTAGGTGTGGGCTCTCACATGACGTGAGAGTAGCGGTACCTTGGAGTGGATGCATTCTGAGCTTAAAAGAAACTATTTGGATGCATCACTTTTAAGGGATGTTTGGTGGATGGACCACCATGTTTTGGAGACAAGGAGAGTTGCTTCTTCGGTTTTGGTGACAATCCTTTACTCCCGTTTATTTACATGCTTTTCATGTTTATTATATATAGCATGTTTTGATGTTTATATGATCATTATGAAAATGCCATGATTATTAGACTCTTGACATGCATGTATAGCCCTTTTTGAGACACCCATGTTTAATATGGACCATTATTTTTGTGTTCTCACCATTTGTTTAGCTATCATGTTTATCATAGGTTTAATAACATGTGGATTTTCTTAATAATCATGTTTATGTTTATCATGATGATTCATATCTTGTTTTGATGCTTCATGATTTGAATATATGTTTAAATGTTAGTTTTCATTAAAACTTGGTATATACTTATACATATAGTGGGCCACAAATAAATCTATATATGTTTGAGCTTGAATGCTTATTTGAACCCATTAGATGTGCTAGTATAGTCTAGTTTTGAAGATCCATGCATTTTAAACTTGTATTCCCATTTTTAAATTTGTTTTATGATTATGTGTTTAACTTCATGTATATGTCCATTTTATCCAAATTATTGTTATACATATACATCCTTTTGAGCCACGTGCCTTCATGCATATATCTTTGTGGACTCGTTGTATTTGGATATGTATGTATACTTTAATTTGTATAGGACATATATATACCTTGAAGATTAAATAGTTTTGATAATTTTCATGTTTTCATGTTTCAAGGAATATCGTGCTTAAGTGCTTATTTTCATGATTATGATCTTCACATCTTATTTGTACACACATTCACTTGTTTACTCATGTTTTGTTTTCATGAGTTATATTTATGCTTAATTGATTATGAGTGTTGACTATTTTGTGAATTTCATGTTTTCTTGAAAAATAATTTTGTTTTATTCCTTACTTGAAGGATTTCGTGCTAGTTAACAAAATTTTCATATAACTAGTTGCGATATTCTTCATTTGGTAGAGTTTTTCAAATAAAGCTTATTTTCAAACCTATTTTTTGAAAACCCCTACCATCCTACGGGCGGATGGATGGGCGATCATGCTCATGTTGAAAATCATTTTAAAACTTGAACATGATTGGGTGGTAGTTATATGATGTATACACTTGATCATTATTGTTGTTTCAATAGGTATCATTGAAATTCATTCAATTGGTATCAATTTTGACCTTTCTTGTATACTCATATATGTTTATATGTATGTATGTTTTTCAATTCTAATAGTATCAATTTCGATTGGTATTAAACTTTTCATACATATATATGTTTTATTTGTGCTTACTATATCCCTATATTTTTAAGCACAAAATCTTGTTTATGCTAAGCTTGAGTTTCAATTTTATTTCAATTGATTCAATTTTCAATTGGTATCTTATTTCGAGCTTACGCATTGTTTTTGTTGGTATTTCATAAAAGGGGAGAAAATTCATTTTTCATATTTCAATTGGTATTTGTATTTTCACTCCCTTGCTTTATGATAGAACATAAAAAAATTTAAAATTGATATCATATACTTAAAAAGAAAAATACTCTCTTTTGATATCAAGATGTTTATTTGAAGGTTTTAAAATTGGTATCTCAAAATTTTGTTTAAAAATAAATACAAAAGTTTTGATTTGTATTGCATATATGCAAGGAGAGCTTAACATCTCTTCTACATATAGATTCATGATGAGTGTATCTTATATTGAAGAGCTTGACAACTTCTTCTTTATGTGATACACGTGTGTAGGGGGAGCTTCACATCTCCTCTTATACATTCATAGTGTACGTTATGTGAATTAGGGCTTGTCATCCCTCCTTCATGTAATGTATCTATGTAGGAAAGCTTCACATCTTCCTCTTCATGAATGTATATATCATATACCATTTATTTATTGATCTATGTTTACTTTCAATTGGTATCAAGATGCTACTTTGACATATTTTCAATTGATATCTTAATTGATTATCACCCCTATTTGGTTTTGTTTTTGTTTTAGACAAAAAGGGGGAGAACATTGTCTTTATTAACCTTTTTATTGAATCATTATTTCGAAAGGGGAGAAAAATTTATTGATTTGGTTTTGCTTTTACCCCTTATTGATGATTGTTTCTTTGTATTAAAAAGGGGGAGAAGATTTTGTTTTGTTTTGGTTTTTACCCCTTTGTTGATGATTGACAAAAAGGGGGAGAAAGATTTTGAGTTTGATCAAGTTTTATATATGCATATTTATGTTCTGCATATATTAAGTTTAATTTAGTTTAATTTTAATTGGTATCTAGAGTATGTTTTGTTTTTGAACATTTCATTGGTATCTAGAGCCTTTTATTGTTTATGCATGATTATGCATTGTCATTCATTGCATATTTATTATTTATTTGTTTATGCATGAGTTAAGGGGGAGCTTCTTTGAAGCTTAACTTTAATCCATGCATATATAACTCCATGAGTTTTGTCATCATCAAAAAGGGGGAGATTGTTGGCCCGGAGGCCTTCCTCTCTAGTTTTGATGATGATTAACTCATGTAGTTATGTTTACTAATAATCTTGTGATTTTAGTTTCAGATCATGTAACAAGATATTATTTGGTGATTGCTTCAAAAAGAGGAGTTTGGAAGCCTTCACTTGGTGATTCCAGGGCCCGAGCATCAAGATCATACATAGCCTTGCTCGTGGATCACAGCGTTTTTGGATCGGGCGACTTGAAGATGAAGATCGTCAAGAAGACTTAGGTATCCTAGTTTAGTTTAGTGTGTTTAGATCCATTTGTAAAGCTTAGAATAGTTGATATGCTTAAGTGTACAACACACACGTTTTATGGTTTTTCAGTTTTTAGTTTAACCGATATTTGTTTTCATGAATAGATTGATCAAAACAAGTTTAATTGGTTTATGTATAGTAGATTCATTCTATACATGCATGCTTAACTTTTAAACAAACTTATTTTGACTATCCTATTCATGTATTGAAAAATCAAAGTTTGATAAAATACATGTTTTGGTTTTTGGTAAAATGTTAAAACACAAAATGGTTTCATATGCTTGATATTTGAGTTAAAATTTTTATCACAAGTTTGTATATCAATGCAAAATGATAAAACTATTTTTGGGGATTTTTAGGAAAGATAAAAGAATTTTTAGAATTATTTTTAACCCCAGTTTCTGACCCAGAACAGTAGCTGACAGGCCAGGTCGGCCGACCGCACGGTCGACCGCACCAAGGGCCGGTCGACCGTACGGTCGACCGACGTGCACAGAGCTGTGCACGTCTGGCAGCACAGTGGGCCGGTCGACCGCAGGCCTGTCAGGCTGCCAGATCAGCCTAACGGCTAGTTTTCTTTTGGGCCTATAAATACCCCATTTCTTGGGGGTTTTGGATAAGATTTTCTAGAGCTAAAATTTTCAGACTTTCTCTACTGTTTAAACAAGTTTTCAAAATAGTTTTGTGCCAAAAAGATTTATCTTTGTATTGTTTAAGGTTTTTGAAAAAATCAAAGAAAATAGTATTTTGGGAGATTTGTGTTTGTTCTTCATTTCTATTATCTTCAAGAGTTTTCTCAAGATTATTTCTTTGTGTTTTTATCTTCCAAACACCTAGTTTTTTTCACACTTGAGCTTATCATCTATCCTATTCTATTAGGATCTTATTTTGTGAAAAAGAGGAAAGAGAGATTGTTTGTGGTTGAAAGAAGCCACTTGTTGTACACCCTTACTTTGTTGTATCCCTCTTTGGTAGAGGTTGATCAGGTGATTGGTTTGCTCCCTCTTTGGTAGAGGTTGAGTTGGTCGGTTTGCTCCCTCTAGTGAGAGGTGGAGTTTGGTTGTAACCCTCTTCGGTAGAGGTGTTTTTTGTTGTTTGGCTACGGGCCTACCCCTCAGTTGTGAGGCGGTGTTTGAGAGAGGAGTTCGGTACTCCCTTGTTGTAAAAATCCTTCTCGGTGAAGGTTCCCTTGGTGGGAGTCCTCGGTGGACAAGATAGTGGATTAGAAATCCTTCTCGGTGAAGGTGGGGACGTAGAGCTAGGGGCTCGAACCTCGGAACATATCTTTGTGTTTGCGTTTGATCCATTGTCTCTCTAACTCTCTCTCTTTATTTTGTGCAAAGCATCAATCATTCATTCATATCTTATTGCTTGCATTTGTGCCTTGCATTATTTCATATTGTTCATCCTTATATGCTTGGCTTGCTTGTGTGTGTGCCTCACTTATACTTAACCACAAGAGCTTCATATAGAACCTCAACCCTTATCTAGGGGAATCAAGAGGAGTTAGTCCAGAGCCCTTCACGGGGAATTCGACTACACTTATTGGTTGTATTAAGTGTGATTGCAAAATTATTTTAAGCTTCCGCATTTAGCGCATTTAGTTTCTAGATTAGCATTATCACCTATTCACCCCCTCTCTAGGTGATTTACAATGCTAAGTTACACATCTAGACATTAGTGGTTTCCTTTTATCATGATACCAGTTATATATCGTTCATAGCTTTGTTTTTAATATTGACTATTCTTTTATCCTTTATTTCAGTTTATCATGTTGTTATTGCTTACATTGTTATTATGCATGAACACCTTTCCATTTACACACACACTCATTAGGTCGCTTCTGATGCCCTGGATTCTCATGTCTAGGATTTTGGATACCATATTATATTGTTCAGGTATTCGTGTGATTGTACGCTTTGCGAGGGGCCTTAAGTTCTCTCTTTTCGATTTTTAGTATTCCTACTTTCTTTTATTCTGTCATTTCCTTGATTCTTGATATATTTGACTCATTACTTATTTTACTCCTTTATTCATCTGTTATCTAGTGTGGACATTTATATATGTTATTACAGTGATATTAATTTATCATAATAAATTTTTTTTATAGCTTCTTCAGGTTACTTTAGGCTTAGCGTGTAAACGTGGATATTTTTCTCACGTATATACGTCGCTGACTCTAGTCGCGACTCCATTTTTATGTATTTTTGGGAAGCGAGGCGTGATAGTCCGACAGTGAATGATAAGCCAAATATAAGAAAAGTCGCTAGACTTTTCTGAAGACTTTATCAGAATCACGATCTGAATCCTGTGTCTCTAACCAACACAATAATAACTGGGATATTATGTAGCTGAACTATTTTCCTCGTATGATTAACTGTCAGAAGTTCTGTAGACTGACCCTACTCTAAATGATATGAAGTGAGCTGATATTGGAACTGATCAAATTTCAACTGTCTGAATTCTGCTAGGATCAACGAAGATAACTTCGTTCTGAAATAACGTAACCTAAGAATATGATACTTTACCTGTTCAGAATAAATACTTACTCTGCTAGGCATGAAAACTTCCCTGGAGAAAAGTCTGTAACGAGATTATTGGTGTTCTGCCTATTTTCTAATACTCTGAAAGTAGATCATAATTTTAAGTCACCTAGAGGAGGGTGAATAGGTGACAAGCTAATCAAGTACAAAACTAATGTAGAATTAAAACTAATTATGCAAACTAAAACAATAAGATAACACACAATGTATAATTAAAGAGTGTAGCCGAATTCTTGGTGAAATTCTCTGGACTATCTCCTCAAGATTCCTCTAGATTAAGAGTTGAGGTGCCACTAATGGCTCTCTTGGTTGAATACAAGTGTAAGCAAACAATCCCAAATATATATCAATTAAACACAAGGAATATCAAGTAAGTAATAGATATAAATAATAACCACATGCAAGATATAAACACAAGTGAGAGAGAGATGAGCAAACGCAAAAATGGGAGATTTGTTTCAAGGTTCGAGCACACTTGCTCTTCATCCCCGCCTTCAACACTATAAAGGATTTTCACTAAAATCGATCTAAGATCGCTCAGTGCCACAACACCTACAATAAGGTTGTAGGCTATCTAAAAATTACTGAAGACAAGTCATCCAAAAGCATAATCCATACTCTAGACGCAAGGCTAATCATCGCTACCAGCACAGCACCAAGACGCGAGGGTTGAAACCCGCGTCTCAACATCACTGCAAGGACCAAGACGCGGAGCGTAAAAGCCGCGTCTCAGCATTATTGTAGTACCAAGACGCAGAGTCCAAAGCCCGCGTCTCACGTGGAGCTTGACGCAGAATTTGAAGCTCGTGTTTCTCAAGTATCACCTCAATGACAAAACGCGAGGCCCAAAGCTCGCGTCTCGGTTATAACTGCCCTCATTACTGGGTCAATTACTGCCCACGTAATGAGAGAGTTAACCCCCATTATGGAGTATTTTTAGAGGACACTTTTACCCCCGAAGCCTTTATAAATAGCCCAGTTTGCTATGGAAGAGGGGTCGGAAAAATCCTTGGTCAAAAGAACTTCGGTCATAAGCCGTAGAAGGACCACGATCTCTAGCTAAAGAAAAAGAGAGAGTTCAACTCTTCTAACAACTTGCTGCGTACAAGTTTGTTTTTGCCTACAATCTCTTTGAGATTCTTATTGGACAGAAGCTGTGTTACTTCATCCACCATCCAAAGAGAGGATTCCCAAGAGGTTCTGACGTTCACTCGGTCAATGAAAAACATGATTCACTTTCCATCGTCACATTAAGAACCCGATACTAAACAAAGGGAAGATTTGAGCTTGAATATCTCCCCTCTCTTGTAAACGATTATTGATCCGTTGTAATTTTTTTACAATCAGATAAAGAAATTTCATCTCGATCTTCAATTTTTTCTTACCCAAACAAGAGATGGCGACTCCGCTGGGGACTTCTTTCTCTACCGATGAGTAAGTCGTGGCGCAAGGTGACGTCACCTACATGGAAAAAATGATCGAATCACTAATTGTTGAGTTCGACCAGGCATTGTATGAAGAGTTCCTCTCTTCTGGCTCTAAGAGCCCAAGAGCGCGACAGTACCGCAGGTCTCCTCGGGGACCCGCTCTCCAGTTCACTCTGAGATCCCTTCAGATATGACTGAGAAGAAGAGTGCTATGGCTAATCATATCACACGTAATACCCACGTCAATGTCTCCCATGAAACCCACGAGGTTAGCGTTGCTGATATTCAGCCCATTCATGCCCGTCCTCTTCCTCAGTTCCAGGTCACCGGGGGTTCCCAGCAACCCGTACGGCGTAACTAGAATGCTGAACGACGATAGAGATAACGTGCGCGTCAACTACAGGCACGAGAAGCTAGAACAATTACCTATCCAGCAGATACAGAACGCGAGGCTCAAGCCCGCGTCTCTCCTGAACCACGTCAAACGCGCGAAGTCTGCGTCTGGAGACCTAAACATGAAGCCCACCAGGCCTGCATTTCTGAAGCTCCAGTTCCCAAACGCGATGTTCAGCAGCGCGAGATCCGTAGGTCTTCTCAGAGACACAAGACCCGTGTCTCCCTAATCAGACGCGGAATTGAGAAAATCCGCATATCTCAACATCGCTAGCTAAACGCGACAACCAGCAACGCAAGGTCCGCATTCCTTCTTAGCAGAGACACGAGGCCTGTGTTCTCGAGCCGAAATGCGAGAGCCGCGTCTGTCTTATAGGACGTGAACTCCACGTCTCAGAACCACACGTCTCAGCTTTGCGTCACAAGGATGGCTCTCAGAAGCTGAAAAGCCCTCGACAACCCGAGACTGATCTCTTTGGTCCTTCTCTAACAGATCTAAGAGATTATTTGACAAAGAGAAGGAGTGCTAATCAGAGCACTCTGTCTTGTTGTTATGAACGGCTCATCACGACAATGCTCTCTGAATGCCGCTGCAGCTCACATATAAAAAATAGTCGGTGTTCAGACGATTGACCTCAACCTCCCGATCAGCCAAGAGGCGTCGCTCTCACCGAAAGGGAGCCTTCTTTGACATGGAGTACCCTGAAGTCACTACAAACATGGTAAGCAGAAGTAGGGAAAAATAATCGGCGGTCAGCTCTGATGAGTCTGACATGGAACCAGAAGGAGTGTATCGGTATACTCGCACTCAGACTGGTGCGGTCGCCCCAATCAACTACAGTGCCCTAACTCGGGGCATTGAAGTAAATGAATCACACTCTGCCGTTGCAGAATCGCAGGCCTCGAACTCTTCTATAGAGAAGGAAGCCTTTGCATACATGACAAATACTCCTGAGGAGATGGTCAGGCGCTTTGAACAACAAGCCCAGGTCTAGAGCGAACAATTTGATATGATTCGTGCTCAATAAGAATCCATCGATTCCCTCAAACAGATGCTTGTACAATTTCTTGAAGATAAGAGAAAGTCCACCGACAAATCTTCTTCTAAGAAGTCTAAAGGCAAACGGAAAGAAGGAGAAAGCTCATCTTCCGTACATATTGAAGAGAAGGAATAATCTAATTTTGAGTCGTCAAAATCCTTGTCTAAAGAGGAAGGCAACCCAGAAAATGGGGGTATTCATTCTAAAAGAATGAGTCAATTAGAGCAGCGCCTCGAAGCCCTTACCAACCGGAAAGGCCTCCAAGAAGCAGGAGTGATCCGGCCATATCCAGCCCAGTGGGACCTTGTTCTGTACCCTTCTAAGTTCAAAGCTCCGACCTTACAGGCTTTCAACAGCAAAAGGTCACCGAACTAACACTTCTACTACTTCAAGTTTTAGACAGGAAACGTAGTAGATAATGATGCCATCTTGGCAGTTTGTTCATCGGCACTCTAAAAGGGTTTGCCATTGAATGGTTCATGAAACTCCCAGAAGTCCATCAAAAACTGGGGTGATTTGGAAAAGCTCTTCCTGACATGCTTAGTTGAAGACGACTTAGAAATTACAATGTTCACTCTCCTGGCAATAAAGCAGCGAAAAGGAGAGTCAATCAAAACATTTGTGGAGAGATTTCAAAATATGGCGTTCCCATGTCCTAGCGGAATGACCCAGGCCACCCTGGTAGAAACATACCACCACAATCTACAAACTTCACTCCTAGCCCAGATAGGGGTTGTTGAAAGTCGCACATGGAAGCAATTGGTCCAGTAAGGTGAACAGGGTGAAAAAATTATCGCCAGGGCTAGGGCAGAAGAAAACAAGCCCCGACCCGAGAAGTCGACAAGACGCGCGCCAGAAATATCTTTTCAATCGAAAAGAAAAGATACGTTGGCGATAGAAACAAAATCCCCTGTCAAATCTCAGCCGGCCAATGGAAGTGGTTCTTCAAGTCAGCCACGTGCCAACAAGCAGTATTCCTTCAAAGACCAGCATGTCAATTCGTTGTTCAAGTTACTTAACAAGAACAACAGATTGAAGCTTCCTGAAGTTAGACGTCCTGAAGAAGTCTGCAAGTCAAACAATCCTAACTATTGTCTGTATCATAGGATGCTATGGTACCCCACTAAGAGCTGTTACATCTTCAAAGATATCCTTCAAGCTCTGATCGGTACGGAAGTGCTAAAGCTCCGTCCAGAGCAGAAGAAAGTGACGGCTAATATGACATCATTTCTTCAGTTTGAAAAATAGCCTCCAGCACCAGCCGGAGTAGTTCTCATCCTGAAAGGGGAACTAAGAATGATTAATACAGACCCACACCATCAGCAGGCGAAAGGTCTTATGCCTATCCCTATACCTCAGGGAGAAATTATGTGGGTTCATCCCGACCTGGTAGATGGCCAACATTGGACTACTGTTACCCACAAAAAGTCTAGAGGCAAGGCGAAAGCTTCGTCCTGTAATGTGGTGTACGCTTCCTCCCGAGAAGCAAAAATCGATGTTCCCTCACTAACCGATTCCGAAGAGGAAACAATCGTCCTTACTGTAGAACTCAATAAACCACTCGTGGCAGAAACTCGTTCGGGTCAGTCGTATTTAAAGAAGTAAGACGACATGGTGGCAAGCTCTCCTAAACTTACTACAGCGCCAACCAAACCCTCCGCAAAGCAACTGGTGGAGAAGCAGAAAGAGCTTCAGTTTTTCAAGGCTTTCCCAAAGGACAACGCGGAAGGATCTACAACGCCTTACCATTTTGACGTCTTGGCTCAACTGGCCAATATCCCGGCCAGGATCACCCTCTATGAGCTTCTGAGACTATCAAAATCAACAAGAGAAGCGCTGAGGGAAGCCCTAACTAATGCTGAGATTTTCATGGCCTAGATCCCGATTGGATCACAGGAGGAAGATGAAGAGGACTGCCGCCATGCCTCCCAAAATGCTCCCTGCATCACCTTCACGTCAGATGACATACATGTCAAGGAAAAACATGATCGGCCCCTGTACTTCATGGGGTACATCAGATCGTCTGAAGTGAGCCGCATTCAGGTAGATCCAGGATCCGTATTGAGCATCATACCTCGCCAGGTCAAGCAGCACTTAGGGATCCCCACCCACTGATTGAGTGCCACCCAGACTACCATTTATGATTTCAGCGCCAATGATACGTGCCTAATGGGGAAGATCAAGCTCAAATGCCAGATCGGGGACCTAAGATCTGAAGTGACGTGCTATGTAATCGACGCCGATACTTTATACAATTTGCTGCTCGGACGACCATGGATTCATCGTAATTCCATCATCCCATCCACTCTTCTTCAAGTCATGAAGTACATCGACGGAAGGGGGAAAGTTCGAATCTTGATTGCCGAAAGGCATCCGTTCAAGGGAGTAGAGAACTATTTCACAGACTCCCTCCTATACCAAGACTCTCTGAAAATAAACGAGAACCTACAGCCAGAGAAACCAAACTCTGATAATGAAGCTGACACTGAGCCAGAGGTGGAAGAAGAGTGCATGTGGGAATTAAATCCACTTGTAATGAGCATTAATAAGCTCGATGTTAATAACACCGCCGATGATGTAGGTGAGTGGTATATTAATGAAGAGTTGAATTTGGCTTACTCTTCTATGTTTGCTTCTGATTCAGTGCCATCAGACACTAGTACCGATGTGGATGATGACCCCTGGTCGGCAATAGACACTCTGACGTCATTGCATGTACTAATGAAGTCATCCCTCAAAACGTACCAAGAAGTCGGTGATGCGCAAGAGTCAGTATTCATGGTCCCAGTAAGATGCAAAGGCCAAAAACTAATTCTTTTTGGAAGAATTAAATCCGAATTGATGTCTCACAAAGACTCAGAAAGCGAGAACGAATCTCCTCAGTTCTCTCATTATGAGCCAAGTGTACTCAGAATAATGGAGAGGATGGGTGTAGGCTGTCTAAAAAAATCATTGAAAATAAGTCCTCAAAAGCAGAGTTTCAAACTTTAGACGCAGGGTTAATCATAGTCATCTAAGCAGCGCCAAGACGCGAGGGTTGAAACCCGCATCTCAGCAGCACTGCAGCACCAAGGCGCGAGGGTCGAAACCCGCGTCTCAACAGCACTGCGGCACCAAGGCGCGAGGGTCGAAACCCGCGTCTCAGTTATAACTGCCCTTGTTATGGGGTCAATCACTGCCCACATAACGGGAAAGTTAACCCCCATTATAGAGCATTTTATGGGGGTACGTTCACCTATGAAACCTCTATAAATAGCCCTGTTGCTATGGAGAAAGAGTCGGTCAATTAGATCTTGACTTAAGAATTTCCACAGAGAAGGAAAGAGAGTTCAACTCTTGAAGTAACTTGCTGCGTACAAGTTAATCTTTGCCTATAATCTCTTTGAGATTTCTGGTCGATAGAGTTGTGTTACTCCGTCCGCCAACCGAAGAGAAGATCCCCAAAAAGTTCCTGACGTTCACCCGGTGAACGAAAAACAAGACTCACTTTCCACCGCCACCTGAAGAACCCAGCATTAAACAAAGGGAGGATTCAAGACTCAATATCTTCCCTCTCTTATAATTGGAGTATAAGTCCGTTGTAATTTTTCAATTGATTCAAGGAAATTTTACGCGAATTTTTCTCCCACCAAACAAGAGATGGCGACTCCGCTGGGGACTACCTTCTCCACTGACGAGCAAGTGGTGGCGCAAGGTGACGTCATTTACATAGGGAAAACGGTCGAATCACTTGTCATGGAATTCGACCAAGCAAAATATGAAGAGTTCCTTTCTTCCATCTCCAAGAGCCCAAAGGCCCGTGCCTACCGCAGGGTCTCTACGGGAAAATGCCCCGAAGCCCGCCCTGAGATTCTCTCAGACACGGTAGCTCCGAAGGATGTTGTGGTCAATCGCGCCAGGCGTAACACCCACGCCAACGTCTCTCAGGAGACCCGCATGGTTAACTTTTCTGGTGTTCAGCCAGTCCATCCTCTTCCTCAACACCAGGTCGTCGGCGGTTCCATTCCACCCTCACGACAGAACTGGAACGCTGAACGGTGGCAGAGAAGGCATGCACGTCAACTACAAGTTGGAACGACCGATTGCCCAATGGAAGTAGGACGTGAGGTCCAGACCAGCGTCTCCTCTGTACCTCATCCGACACGTGAAGTCTGCGTTTGGCAGCCCAAGCGTCAGGTTCACCAGTCTGGCTCTTCTGAAGCCCCACTCCCCAAACACCAACGTGAAGCTCGCGCACCTTGTCAAGCACAAGAGGCATGCGCCTCTAGGCCAGTGCCCAGCAGCTCGGCATTCCTCAAGCGTCTCTGTTCAGACGCGATAATCAGCAGCGCGAAAGCTGCATCTCTTATCAACAGAGACGCCAGACTCGCGTTTTGAGGCCATGACGCAAGAACTGCATCCCAGAACCTTGCAGCTCAGCTATGCAAAGCAAGGATGCCTCCCACCCTCAACATTGCGAGGCTATTCTCTTTGATCCCCCTCCCACAGATCTAAGGGATTATTTAACAAGGAAGAGAAGTGCTAATCAAATCACTTCATCATGTTGCTGCGAACGGCTTATCACAATGCTCTCTAAATGTAGTTGCAGTTCAGGTGCAAACCAGTAGTCTTTAGTTAGACAGCTGACCCTGATTCCCCGATCAGCTAAAAGGAATCGTTCCCACAGGAGGAGAATTTTCTCTGATGCTGAATATCCTAAGCTCACTGCCAACATGACGAGCAGGAGTAGGGGAAAGCAACCTGCGGTCAGCTCCGATGAGTCTGACACCGAACCAGAAGGAGTGTACCGACACACTCGCACTCGGACTGGGGCAATCCCCCCGATTGACTACAATGCTCTTGTAGGCTGTCTAAAAATGACTAACAGACCAGCCATTAAGGAAGCAGAGTCTCAAGCTCTAGACGCGAGAAATCGATGCTCGCGCCTCAGCATTAAGACGCGTTGGCTCTACACCCGCGTCACAACGTTCAGACGCGTCGGCCCGAAGCCCGCGTCTCAGCCTCAAGACGCGTCGGCCCGAAGCCCGCGTCTCAGCATCAAGGCGCATTGACCCGACGCCCTCGCCTCAGCATCCAGACGTGAAGGCCCGAAACCCGCGTCTCAAGGCGCGTTTGGCTCGCCGCCCGCGTCTCAAACTTCAAAGCGCGTTTGGCCTAACGCCCGCGTCTCAGTTGCAACTGCCCTGATTGCGGGGCCAGTCACCGCGCATGTAGCGGGTAGTGGCCCCTCATTCGGGAGCGTTTTCAGGAGGCACCTTCACCCCTGAGATCCCTATAAATAGCCTTGTTTTGCTATGAAGGGGACAGACACACACAGGGATAGAGGTTTGAGAGGATCGAAGCTTGGCAGAAGATCGGAGTTTTGAAGGGAGAGAGCTTTGAGATAAGGCATCATCAAAACCGATCGAATCCAGGCAGGAGGATCATCAAGAGAGAAGCACGACTCTTCAGCGAGCTTACTGAGTACTAGCCGCTCTTCGCCTACCTCCTCTTTGAGAGTTTTGGTAGACGGAGCTGAGTTACTCTTTCTACCGACCGAAGAGAAGACCCCCGACGGTCTAGGACGGTCATCTGGTCAACGGAGAACAAGATTCACTCTCCATCGCCACACGAAGAACCCAGCTTTAAACAAAGGGAAGATTCAGACATCCTCCCTCCCTTGTAACTGGAAAAGAGGGAAGAGTAGTTCTTTTGGTTGTAATCGTTTCGCTTGAATCAAGGAAATCTTTTACAGCTAAAACCACTTTCTCAGACCACCAGGATTTTCCGGCACCCTACAAGAGATGGCGACTCCGCTGGGGATTACCTTCGTTACTGACGAGCGCACCGTGGTGCAAGATGACGTTCTCCGTAAGGGGAAAATGGTCGAATCCCTCGTCGTCGAGTTCGACCAGGCGAAGTATGAAGAGTTCCTCTCTTCTGGCTCCAAGAGCCCAAAGACCCGCGTCTGCCGCAGGGTCTCAAGTGGACAGCCCCCTGAAGCCCAATCTGAGGCTCTGTCGGGTGCTCCTGCTGCCCACTGTGCCAAGTTTGGTTCACGCGCCGACGCCTCCCAGAAGGCCCGCGTAACCTCAGACTCCTCTGCTGCGATCAACCGCGTCGCGCAGAACACACGCGCCAACGCCTCTCTGAAGGCCCGCGTGGTCCCCGGCACATCTACTGGTGCGATCGACCGTGTCGCACAGAACGCCCGCGTCAGCGTCTCTCAGGAGATCCGCGTGGCAAACACCCCTGGTTCTACAAACCAGGAAGTTATTGGCTTCTCTCTTCCTCCACGGCGCAATCGGAATGCCGAGCGTCGACAGAGAAGACGCGCGCGTCAACACTCGGTCGGAACCGTTGGTTTTCTGACTGGGGTTGAACGCAGCGTACGATCCGATGCCTTGCCCGCACCTCGTCCAGTGCGAGAGGTCCGTGTTTGGCGACCCAAACGCGAGACTCCCCAAGTTGAGCCCTCTGAAGACCAACTTGCCAAACGCCGAAGCGAAGCTTCTGCGTCTTGTCAAACACAGGAAGCACGCGCCCATAGGCGTGGGGCCCAGCAGCCCACTCTCTCCCAAGTCTCTCTGCTCCAACGCAGCAGACAGCAACGCGAAAGTCGCGTCTCATATCAACAGAGACGCCAGACGCGCGTGACGCAGCCGCGACGCGACAGCCGCGTTTCTGAAACCTGTGTCCAGGCTGAACAGCACATGACTGTCTCCCGTCGTCGACGTTGCGAGACCAGTCTCTTTAATCCCCCTCCCACAGATTTGAGGGATTATTTGACAAGGAAAAGGAGTGCCAATCAGACCACTTCTCCATGCTGCTGTCAACAGCTCATCCAGATGCTCTCTGGATGCCATTGCGAGTCAGGCGTGCACCAGCCGTCTCTAATTAGACAGCTGACCCTGATTCCCCCATCAGCCAAGAGAAGACGCTCCCACAGGAGGAGAACCTTCTCAGATGTTGAATACCCGGAGCTTACTGCAAACATGACTAGCAGAAGTAAGGGAAAACAACTAATGGTCGACTCAGAGGAATCTGACTCTGAACCGGAGGGGGTGTATCAACACACTCGCACCCGGACAGGGGCCATTCCCCCAATTGACTATAATGCCTTAGCCCGCGGCATTAGAATGGGTGGTTCTCACTCCGCTATAGTGGAGTCGCAGGCTTCAAACTCTTCCGTCGAGAAGGAGGCTTCCGCCTACATGGCCGACACTCCTGAGGAGACGACCAGGCGTTTAGAACAGACGCAGAAGCACCAGATGGATATAATCGCCTCTCAACAGAGATCCATTGACTCCCTCAAGCATATGCTTGAGAAATTGCTTGAAGAAAGAGCGAGATCTCCTCCTAGACGACCGAAGGGGAAAGGGAGAAAGGGAGGAAGCCCACCCTCCGAATCTTCTGACGAGACACGACGATCTACCTCGGATGTGTCCAAGCCCTCGTCGCAGGCAAGAAGCGACCAGACCCCGGGAAAGGCTCATGCTAAAAGAATGAGTCAACTGGAGCAGCGCCTCGAGGCCCTTACCAACCGTAAAGGCCTCCAAGAAGCTGGGGTAGTCCGGCCCTATCCGGCCGAGTGGGACTTAGTCCCGTACCCTCCTAAGTTCAAGGCTCCAACTCTCCAAGCATTCGACGGGAAGGGGTCACCCAACCAGCACATCTACTACTTCAAATCCCAGACCGGGAATGTGGTAGATAACGATGCCATCCTGGCGCGACTGTTCATCGGCACCCTGAAAGGGTTGGCCTTTGAATGGTTCATGAAGCTCCCCGAAGGTTCCATCAAGAAATGGGGCGACTTGGAGAAGTTGTTTCTGACACGCTTCTTCGAAGATGATTCGGAGGTCACAATGCCTACCCTTTTAGCTACAAAACAGCGAAAGGGAGAGTCCGTTAAGTCTTTCGTAGAAAGATTTCGGAACATGGCACTCCGATGTCCAAGCGGCATGACCCAGGCCACCCTGGTAGAAACATGTCGCCATAATCTCCAAACCTCACTCCTTGCTCAAATAGGAGTTGCTGAAAGCCGCACCTGGAAACAATTAGTCCAGCAAGGTGAACAGGCTGAGGAGATTGTCGCCCGCGTCAAAGCGGAAGAAGGCAAGCCCAGGCCAGAGAGGTCGACAAGGCGTGCACCAGACACATCCCTCCAAACCAAGCGGAAGGATAATTTGGCGACGGAGACTAAATCTCCCACCAAACCTCAAACAGGCAGGGCAAGTGGCTCTTCAAGCCAGCCACGCCCCAACAAGCAGTATTCCTTCAAGGAGGAACACGTCGACTCGCTCTTCAAGCTACTCAACAAGAGCAATCGACTGAAGCTCCCTGAAATTAGGCGCCCGGAGGAGGTCGGCAAGACCGACAATCCCACCTACTGCTTATACCACAGGATGCTCAGACATCCTACCAAAAGCTGCTATGTCTTTAAGGACATCCTTCAAGCTCTGATTGACGCGGAGGTATTAAAACTCCGACCGAAGCAGAAGAAGATGACGGCCAACATGACGTCGATTCTCCAGTTTGGGACACGACCCCCGACACCCGTGGGGGTGATCTCTGTCCCGAAAGGAGAACTGAGGGTGGTCAACACAGACCCTCATCAGCAGCAGGAGAAAGGCTTGGTACCCGTCCCTACACCTCGAGGGGAAATCATGTGGGTCCACCCTGACCTCGTCGACGAGCAACAATGGACGACTGTGACCAACAGGAAGTCCAAAGGCAAAGGGAAGGCTTCATCTTGCCATGTGATATGCGCCTCTTCTCGAGAAGCGGACACTGATGTTCCCTCGCTGACTGACTCAGAAGAGGAAACAATAGTCCTGGCCGCAGAGCCCAGCCAACCTACGGCGGGGACCCGTTCAGGACAGGCATACTTGAAGCAGCACGGCGAGACAGCAGCGGCTTCTCCGCAACCAGCCGTGGAACCAGCCAAGCCCTCCTCTAAACAGCCTGGGGAGAAGCAGAAAGAAACTCGGTTTTCTCGAGTTCTTGCGAAAGGTGTAACGGAAGGATCCTCGACACCTTACCGCTTCGACGTCTTGGCTCAACTAGCCAACATCCCGGCACGCATTACCTTGTATGAGCTCCTGAGGCTATCAAAGTCAACCAGAGAGGCTCTACAAGAAGCTCTGGCAAATGCTGAGGTCTTTATGACCCGCGTGCCAAGGGAGGAAGATGAAGAGGATTGCCTCCACACCTCCCCAATGCTCCCTGCATCACCTTCACAACAGATGACATGCAGGTTAAAGGGAAGCATGACTGACCCCTATACTTCACAGGGTATATTGGGTCATCCGAGGTGAACCGCATCCAGGTAGACCCAGGGTCCGCGCTGAGCATCATACCTCGCCGGGTTATGCAGTTTCTAGGCATTCCAACCCATCGTCTGAGCCCTACCCAGACGACTATTTACGGGTTCAATGCCAACAGCTCCCGCCCAATGGGGAAGATCAAGCTCAAATGCCAGATCGGGAGCCTCAAGTCAGAAGTGACATGTTACGTCATTGACGCGGACACTTCCTACAACCTGTTGCTGGGACGACCATGGATTCACCGCAATTCCATCGTTCCCTCTACTCTCCACCAAGTCATGAAATACATTGACGAGAGTGGACAGGTCCGAACGTTGATTGCCGAAAGGCATCCGTTTAAAGGGGTTGAAAATTATTTCACGGACTCCCTCTTATATCAGGATCCGGAGGAGACTAATGAAACCCCACAACCAGAGGAGCCAGACTCTGGTAATGAAGCTGACGTTGAGCCTGAGAAAGAAGAGTGCCTGTGGGAGTTGGAGCCCATTGTAAAGAGCACTAATAAGCTCGATGTTGATACCACCGACTATGCGGGTGGTTGGTACATTAATGAAGATTTAGACTTTGCGTATTTCCCTGTGTATGTTTCCGATTCAATACCGTCGGATACCACTACCGACGTGGACGATGACCTCTGGTCGGCAATAGATGCCTTGACATCTTTGCATGTACCGGTGAAATCATCCTTCGGGACATACCAAGATAATGGTGACGCGCAAGAGTCTGTATTCATGGTTCCAGCCAGACGAAAAGGCCAAAGACCAATACTTTTTGGGCGAATCGCATCTGAACCAATGCCCCACGAAGAATCGGAAGGTGAGGATGAATCCCCTCAGTTCGATCATTATGAACCAAGAACGCTCAAGATGATGAAGCGCATGGGGTATGATCTAACCAACAGGCCTGGGTTGAACTTCGGAAAAGGAAGAAGAACACTGCTTCGATCCTTTGTACCGAAAGGGAAAACCCCTGATTACTATCATCGGACGCGCCGGGGGTTGGGCTATATATCAACTCCAGTGCCATCAGCCTCTGATTCGGAGAGACTGTCAAGTCATGACTGCTCATCAGACACGTCGTCGTGGGAATCAGATGTCAGTGTCGGCAACATCTTCAAAGGGCTTTCAGTAAACATGGTTTCGACAAGCCATCTGGAGGATGAAGATGAAGAAATGATCCAATCCGATACAGATCCTTGGATCAAACATTTGAATGCTCTTTGGGACACCCGCTTTGAACAGCGTGAGCCACCCACAGAAGACAAGGTTGTTCAAGTCAACCTAGGAGATGAAGACAATCCTAAACCCATCTTCATAAGTGACGGCCTGTCGCCTCCAGAGAAGAAGGATCTAATATCTCTTGTACAAGAGTATATAGATGTCTTCGCCTGGAATTATGAGGACATGCCTGGACTTGATCCTCAAGTGGCTATGCATCGCCTCAACATCAATCCGGACATGAAGCCTGTTAAACAACAGCAGCGACGGTTCCGTCCAGAGATAATGGAGGCAATCCAATCAGAAGTCAGGAAGCTTATTGACTCCGGCTTTATCAGGGAGGAACAGCATCCCGATTGGGTAGCCAACATCGTCCCCGTCGCCAAGAAGAACGGGAAGATCCGGATCTGCATCGACTTCCGTGATCTAAACGAGGCCTGCCCCAAAGACGAATTCCCATTGCCAATCACAGATGTCATGATTGACAATACTTGTGGATTCGAGCGAATGTCCTTTATGGACGGGTTCTCAGGATATAATCAAATCAAGATGTATCCCGATGACGAAAAGCACACCTCCTTCAGGACACCTCTAGGGGTATATTGCTACACCGTCATGCCCTTCGGTCTGAAAAATGCGGGGGCAACCTACCAAAGGGCCATGAATGCCATTTTCCATCAGCAGATACGCAAAACGGTGGAATGTTATGTCGACGACATCGCGGTGAAAAGTCGCATTAAAGGAGATCACAGAGCTGATCTGAAGGTGGTCTTCGACATCATGCGGGCTCATCAATTAAAGATGAACCCCACCAAGTCCTTCCTGGGGGTAGCCAGTGGTAAATTCCTAGGGTTTGTCGTGACTTCCACAGGAATCCATTTGGATCCGGAGAAAGTCCGTGCTATCCAAGAGATGCAACCCCCCAGAAGCCTCAAGGAGCTCAGAGGATTACAAGGACGATTGGCATACATCCGCAGATTCATTTCAAATCTCTCTGGGAGATGCCAACCCTTCGCTAAGCTGATGAAGAAGGGCGTTTCGTTCATTTGGGACGACGCTTGCCAGCAAGCATTTGAGGAGATCAAGCACTACCTCACCCAACCACCAGTCCTGGCAGCTCCGGTATCCGGAAAGCCTTTCCTGGTGTACGTCCGATCAATGGATCATTCTTTGGGAGCTCTACTAGCTCAGAATGATGACCAGGGGCGAGAACAAGCAATCTACTACCTAAGTAGAACGATGATCGGAGCCGAACATCGGTACAACCCGATCGAGAAGGAATGTTTGGCACTGGTGTTCGCCATTCAGAAAATGCGACACTATCTGGTGGGCCAAACCATAAATGTCATATCCAAAGTCAACCCCCTGAGGTTACTCATGACAAAGCCTTCTTCACTAAATGGCCGGCTGGCAAAATGGGCCATATTGCTATCACAATATGAGATGCATTTTCTGCCACAAAAAGCCATTAAAGGACAAGCGGTGGCGGACTTCCTAGCTGAACACCCAGATCCCAGGGCAGCCAAACTCTACGAGGATCTCCCAGATGAGGTCGCCGAAGTCTGCCTAGCTCAGACGTCGTTCGAAAGTCAAGTATGGTAACTTTTCTTCGACGGTGCATCAAGGGCAAGCCCGAAGGGACACACAGTAGCGGGGGTAGGAGTGGTACTCGTCTCCCCACAAAATTACGTGATTCCCCGAGCTATCTCGTTAACCGAGCCCTGTTCCAACAATGTGGCGGAATACAACGCTCTTTTGATTGGGATGCAATTCGCCGATGAGATTGGCGTTAAAAATCTCGAGGCATACGGTGATTCTAAACTCATCGTCAGCCAAGTTCGCGTAGAGTATGAGGTCAGGCATGAAGATCTAGTACCCTACTACAACGCGACAATCCACATGGCCGAGAGGTTTTCAAACTTCTACATCGACCATGTACCGCGCAAGCAAAATGCGCATGCAGATGCACTTGCATCCCTTGCTGCCTCCTTAGCTCTTCCAGCTGGAGCAATGGAGAAGGTATTCGTCTATAGCCACGACCTATACTGCCCAAAAAGTCCCCTCGGAGACTACCAGAGGTCAACGGGAGATCGTCGCGGTAAGGAAACACTTGAAGTGTCGACCGATCCAGAGCTTAAAGACTGGCGATTCCCCTACATTGATTTTGTCTTATACGGCATCTTGCCCGGAGACACCAGGGAGGCGGCTGCCATCCGAAGGAAAGCCTCCAAATTCTACTACAATGCGATTTCGCGAACATTGTATCGTAGATCACATGACGGGATCCTGCTCCGTGCCTCTCAACAAAAGAAGCCCACGAAGTGTTGAAAGAAGCCCACGATGGTACGTGTGGAGCCCATCAACCTGGCCCGAAGCTGGCAAACCGACTCCAAAGATTGGGTTACTACTGGCCCAAGATGGTTGCCGATGCTGTTGCCTATGCCAAAAGATGTCACGCCTGTCAAATACATGGCGATTTCATCCATCAAGCACCAGGATACCTCCACTCTACGACCTCTACCTGGCCGTTCGAAATGTGGGGGATGGACGTGGTTGGTCCTATCAGCCCACCATCATCAAAGGGACATCGGTTCATCCTAGCGATAACCGATTACTTCTCAAAATGGGCCGAAGCTATCCCTTTGAAAGAGGTGAAATCTTCTAACGTGATCAAGTTCGTGAAACATCACGTTATTTACCGCTTCGGTGTGCCTCGGCGGATTGTCCATGACAATGGACCCCAGTTCATCAGCCAGGCTTTTCAGAGATTCTGCGCCAAGTTCAGAATCCAGAGTGTGTCATCAACGGCATACTATCCGCCCGCTAACGGCCTCGCAGAAGCTTTCAATAAGACTATTGGCAAGCTTCTCAAGAAATTCGTCTCAAAAAGTCAACGGGACTGGGACGATAAGTTGGGCGAATGCTTATGGGCTTATCGCACAACTGTGCGAACCCCAACTAAAGCCACGCCATTTTCCTTGGTGTACGGATGCGAAGCCGTCCTTCCACTGGAAATCCAAATTCCATCTCTTCGCGTCGCCTTGACAGCGGAAATGACAACAGAGGAGAAGCATCGACAGCGACTCCAAGAATTGGAAGCCTTGGACGACAAGCGTCTGCAGGCCCAACAACAAATCGAGCTTTACCAAGCTCGTATCACCAGAGCCTTCAACAAGAAAGTCAAATCCCGAACTTTCAAGAAAGGCGACCTCGTCTTAGCCGTCCGAAGACCCATGGTCATGACGCACAAGACGAAAGGAAAATTCCAACCCAAATGGGAAGGACCATTTGTGGTAGAGTCAGTCTACTCAAATGGATCGTATCGCCTCATAACCTCAAATGGCGATACACTCATGATGCCAATCAATGGCAAATTCCTGAAGAAATACTATCCCTAGATGGCATTCTTCCACCGATCAAGTTAAAAATACACCTCTGATCAAACATCCGACGCCCTTGACGGCTAAGGATAGAAGAAAATGTTGGCTTTTAAGTCCAACATAAGTCTTCGACAACTCATCATGCTGAGGGGAATAGCATGGCTAGCCCAACTCAAACGGTAGTTGGTAAAGGCATGACAAACCCGTTGACAGCTGAGGATTTGCTAAAAATCCTAAGGGACACGTTCCCATTTGATCCGACGCCTCCGACGGCTAAGGATAGAAGAAAATGTTGGCTTTTAAGTCCAACATAAGTCTTCGACAACTCATCATGCTGAGGGGAATAGCATGGCTAGCCCAACTCAAACGGTAGTTGGTAAAGGCATGACAAACCCGTTGACAGCTGAGGATTTGCTAAAAATCCTAAGTGGACTTAATTCCACTCTTCCCTCCCAAAAATCCCTTACCAATTCTCATCCATAGAATGGTAGGACCATAAAATGCAATCATTACCATGTTAACACTATACCTCTGGTAATGAATACTCTTTGTCGAGTACAAACCTGGCTTGTTAACTCTGCATAGAGTAACAAACTCTCAAATTTGCCAAGTTAACACTATACCTCTGGCACCTCAAATTCCACTTGTCAATTCTCATCAATAGAATGACAGGTCCTCAAATTGCTCCTATCGCAAGCAAATCCTGGTCAAGTTAATATCACACCTCTGACAAACTACTGTTTAAGTTAACATTACACCTCTAAGCAGTACATCGAGTGCCTGTCAAGTTAATATCACACCTCTGATAGTCACCTTTCTTCAGACTTCCATATCGAAGCTGAAATGGACGATGCCAAGTTAACACTACACTTCCAGCATCCGAGTCATTGCTAAGTTCAACAATACACCTATGGCTATGACCTTTCCTCGACTTCCTTGTCCAAGCCGAGATGAACGATGCCAAGTTAACACTACACTTCTAGCATCCGAGTCATTGCTAAGTTCAACAATACACCTATGGCTATGACCTTTCCTCGACTTCTTTAAGCCGAGACGACTAATGCCAAGTTCAACATTACACCTCTAGCATTTCTATCACTGTTAAGTTAAACATCACACCTATGACAGTGACACCCTCAATTTTCCCAAATAAAACTGAGATGCTGATGAGTTAGGTTAATATCACACCTCTAACTCACGTCCTTGTCAAGTTAATATTACACTTCTGACAAGACTACTTCTAAACCGTTAAGTTAATATCACACCTCTAGCGGTAAAAATCTTACTAGATTCCCACGAGTCTAGTTTCATTGATATTCTCCCCAACCGAGTATCAAATTCATTTTGGAGGCATTGTTGGTTAACATTACACCGATAAACAATGCTTCTATCAAAATCCCCAGCTGATCTTAAATCAAGTTAATCCCCAAATCCTTGATAAAAGTTCACCTTCACTGGGGGTACGCGCTCCACTCGTCACTTTCTTTTATAAAGTGGCGGGTCCACCAAAATTATTCTTTTGCTTCTAAAACAAAACGTTCAAGACAACAGAAAGAGGCAAAAAGAAAAGTGTCACTTTTATTCATATCCAAACACATGAAAGTGATACAAAACGCTCTCTTATACAATAAGATTGAGTGTTACAATTAAGGAGTACAAAGAAGTCCCTCTCTCTCTCTGAGGCCGTACTCACTCCTTGAAGCCGCATCTGATCCTAAGTGCATGATGTCTGAAGAAATGGCGACTGTTGGAACCGGTTGCACTTTGATGCATGACGCCAACTTCGAAAGCGCCCTAGCTGACCAAGCCGAGAGCAATGGTGTTCTTGAGGTCTGGTGGCAACAGAAGGTCCTGCAACCCTTCGTTCAGGCGCGTCTCTTTCCCTAGCAGATCATCCAACAAACATGGAGTCACTCTTGGGGTGAGAGCAGAAGTTTCGGAGTCATCACAAAGGATGCCACCCTCCACTCGGTCCAGCGGCAGCAGAGAGTCCTGCATTCATCACCATCCCTTTCCCCAGCAGGCCATCCAACGGAATGTCCTCGATGTCACTTCTGGAGTTGGGAGAGGAAGAGGATCTTCTCCGCCACCGTAACCGCCGGACCACCCTCGCCGATACTCGGCCTATCCGTCTCTTGCACCAGATCTGAAGAGACCTTGGCGAGGGTTGGGTCCTCGTCAGAGATATAATTTAATCTCTCACAAACGACGAGGACCATAATTTAATCTCTCACAAACGAATGTGGAGCAAGTTCGCCAGCCGGTATATTCTTCCTGGGGCCCAGCAAACCTGAAAAAGCACAAGCAAGCCTACCTGCAAAGAATAAGCAAGAGAATCAGAAAATCTGGAACTCAGTACATTTTCTATAAAGGAAACTGAGTAACAGAACGCGGCAGCCATTCAAGACTTCAGACGCGGGAATGACCCGCACAGTCAAACAGACGCAAGTCAAACTGCGCCACGCATAGGATTCAAACGCGGCCTCAGTTTGTACCCGCGCCTAATGCACCATACGCAGAGAATTTCAGAACGCCAAAAATTGCCGTCTCTCTGTTGGGTGAACAGGAGTTGCAAGATTCAGGTCTGAAACGCGCCAAGGCAGTAAAACGCAATGGGCAAAGCCAGCGTCAAGCGCCTGCATTCAAAGAAGTCACTGGCACAAATTCCAGAGGAGGAATGCACCGGGACTTCATTCAGATCATCATGCCGAAGTTCAGGCTATACACATCATCGGGGGACATACCAGCAGAGACCTCTGGCCAGAGTTGGCCTCTCTGCACCCAAACGCAGGCGTCCAAGATGATCCGAGAGGGGGTTCTTCTTGAAGAGACCAAACCGAAGCGTGAGAGCTCTGGGTCATCTTCATCCTCGGAACTACCTTCGTCCATGCAGACGGAGTCCCTATCAAGAAACTCTTTTCTGAAGAAGGTGGGACTTCTCAGAGCAATCCACCAAAGAGAAATAATCCAAGCTTGGATTATAGAAGGGGAGCGCACCCTATTTATAGGCAGGCCCTAATAACTGCCATTAATGAGGCGTTAATTGGAACCGCCACGCACGATTGTCAAGGCCCAGTGAAGGATTGACGCGTGGAACGCCGCTTTGGGAACCGTCGCAAGCGCCAGTTTTCAACCGCCCGCATCGGTTTTGCGTCCAAGGGCAGTAACTCCTGAGTCCAATAAGGAGTTGACGCGTGGATAACTGCCTTGGGAATCAACGGATGACTCGGAATCCCAATCGACAGTGAAGACCTGACGAGCAAAGATCTCCTAAAATCTTGAGTCAGATCACATTAGACGCAGATGGGAAAACCGCGTCCCTTCAGCAGACAAGGCTGCATCTCTTGCGTCTGCCCGATCCGCGCAAGACAGATTTTGCGTTATTCAGAGCTGCGTCTCACCTTGTGATTGACGCTGCGTCTCAGGGACTGACAGCCGCGTCTTACTTTACGGATCAATGCCGTGTCTCATCTTGTGATTGACGCCGCGTCTCATCAAAAGGACTTGGTAGAATCTAAGTTCTTATGAAATGATGACCGCGTCTCACTTTATGATTGACGCTGTGTCTCAGTAAAAGGACTTAGTGAAATCTAAGTTCCGGTAGACTGATGACCGCGTCTCACCCTGTGGGATTAATGCCGCGTCTCGCCAAGACCGCGTCTCATTAAAAGAACTTAGCCCTACCTAAGTTCAGTAATCACAGCTAGTGATCAAGAGTTGGACTCATCCACAACAGGACAAAGAAATTGGGACAAAAGCTTCAAAGAAAACTTCTATTATATCAAAAAATGATAGAAGTGGATACAAACACTCTTAATAAATAGAGTGTCCCTTTTCTTTACAAAAAAAAAAGAAGAAAGAAGAAAAGAAGGCTAAATGTCCTGGCTCGCCAAGGAACGGATTTGTTCCCTAAGGCGGTGAATCTCATGCTGGCGCGTCCTCTCAGCCTCCATGATAGCCCGGTCCCGCAGCTCCGCCTCAGATAAGAAACTTCTGGCAGCCAGCTGCATCCGCAGAGATTCCACCCTGGAAGATTGCAGGGATAGACTCTCTTCAGCACGCGCCGTAGCAGCCCGTTGCTCCTCAAGCTCCTTTTTGAGGGAAACAAGTTTCTCCTCATTTAGCGCAAGAACAGCTTCCGCCTTGGCGATAATGTCCCGAGTTCTGAGGATGACCTGCTCCGTGCTCTGCACACTGAGCTCAGATTCCCTCGAATCTCCGGCTAATTTTTGAAATTCAGCCTTGGAATATTCAAGGTCACGGACCTCGGCAGTGATCTGCGCCTCCGCCTCCTGTCGCTCCCGTTCCTGAGCAGCTAGGAGCCTAGTCAGGATGGCCTGGGCCTCACCGGAAGAACCAGCATCTTCCAAAGATTCCAGCTCCCGCAGGTTATCTCCAAGTTGCTCTACCACCTGCAGGCATGCCCTGGCAAGTGAAGGGCCTCCCGCCAATTCGACGCTCACGGCCATATTTTCAAGAAGCCTCTGGGCGAACTGGAAGGTGCTGTGTCCACGGAAGATGAGATCAATACATGATCCCATCGAGGTGAAGAATTGTTGCACCATCTGACGTGCCAGCTCCCCCATGTCTTCACCACCTAAGAAGCTTCCCGACCCTTTTTCTGTCACGGGATAAGGGATATAGGGCGGGTCTTCTCGCACAAGAGCCGTGCCAGCCGTCGATGTGGCAAGAACAAGACTACCCACTGGCGCTTCCTGGAGCGCTGCCTCTGCAGGAGCTTCCACGACCAAGGAAGGAGCTGTAAGCACAACCTCTTCAGAAACTTCCACCGAGGATTGAGCTGTGTGGCCTTCTGGAAGGGTGCTGATCGTCAGACTCCCCACCTGAGCCCCCTCAGTCAGAGCTGCCTTACTAGGTTCTAGGTCCAGAGGCGTCGAGTCCTGTAGAATGGGGGTCTCCCCAGCTTCAGCAGTAACCTTCTCCACCGGCGGAGTGAGAGCCTCCTCAGCCTCAATGGTTGTTTTAACAGAGGGCAAAGGGGAAGGCTCCCCAACTTCAACAGCTACCCCCTCCGAGGTTATCTCAGCGGCCGAAGCCTCAATCCCCTTGGGCTGGGTCAACTCTGTTTCCATCGCCTCGACAGGCGAAGAAGTTATACCTTCAGCAGGGATTATAGCCGGCGGTAACGCAGTCGATGATTCACCCCCGTATATTTTCCCCTCCGAGATGCGTGAGAACTTACTCGGGTCAGGAAAAGCGGGTTCATGGCCGTAGTCGACTTTATCTTCAAAGTCGCTTTCCGTATCAGACGCGGAAGACGACAGTTCAACGCAAAGGTCCTCGGTGACCGGGGCCTTGCCACCAATCACCCCAGTGGTAGGACTAGGGTCGATTATCCGAGCGCTGGAGATGAAGACACTAGGAGGCCCTGACCGCTGTGCCTTATCTCTCCCTTCACGAGCAGAAGAAGGCTCAGGCCGAGCTGAGAACCCTGGAATTTGGACATTCCCTCCCACGAGCTGTACTTCCTCGTCAGCTATAGTGAGTTTGTCAACCAATTCCCCCTCTCCCGCAATCTTACAGGTCCCTCTGTGCGACCTAGGAGCACGGATTAAACTGGGGAGATTTTTATCCTCTGGCGGTTCCTCAACCATGATAAAGAGGTCTTCAGGACAGTCCTCAACTCCAGCAGAAATGCCTTCCGAGGGAGAGACTTCTGTTGCTAATTCCCTCCGAGCCCTCTTCGAAACAGGACCAGCAGTTGAGGTAGGACCCCGACAACGCTTACTCACCAATTCTTGAGCCTTGGTGGTAGAAGGCCCCTCCTGTGGCCCTAGCTTGGTTCTGCTCGGGTTACTCGGGGCTCCTCTCTTGAGCCTCCCTCGGCTTCTCTCTGAGATGCTCTCTCCAGCTCTTTCTGGACCTTTAAATACTGGGTGATCATGTGCGAGCCTTTGCCAGACTCCGACTGTGTTTTGAGATAGGCATTAATGCCCTCAATACCCGTATACCCAGGAGCAAAATCCGGTGACTGGTTTACCCGAGAATACCAGATGCAGAAAGTGAAGCTGGTAAGGTTCTTCGGCTCCTCGACGGGCAAACGGAAAGTTGCCTCTGTCCCCCCAGCCACGCTATAATACCAGGCTCGAGCACCTTCGCACAAATTCCCATTGAAGGCAAGTTGTGTATTCGGATTGCCGACATAAAGCTGAGCATAGCCAAACTGTCGGGCAAAACGACTTGGCATATACGGTTCGATAGTGCAGGAAGTCCCTTGGCGAAACAGCACATATCCTGGTCGTATATTGATCAACCACCGGAAGACTCCCGCAGACAGTTGGGTGAGGTCATCCCGACCTATAGAATCAGTGAATTGCTCACCAAAGGATGCACCAGGAATTCCAGGGAAGCAGCGGTTGAGCTGGTAATTGGCGGCATTTGAGAGACGTCTCCGAATATAATATATATAGGTGTCACTCCAATCCGAGTCTTCCAGCCGCCTCACAAAAGGGACAGGACTCTTACTCCCACGCGCCGTTGTCATCAGAGAAGGGCAATGCATCACGTACCAGGCCATGAGATACGTGTAAGGCAGCTCCATTCGGGGGTTGGGGCGCCTTGCCGTCGGGTTTCCCTCTGAATCGACATACGGCTTGCCTTGAGAGTCGACAGTCCTTGGAGCCTCGCATAGTCTCTTGGCTAGCTCCCGCAACCCGCTCTGAATGCCAGCCGCCACGGCCGGAAGAAGGGCTATAGGACGGCCATGGGCCAGGAGCACTGCTGGATACACCACGTCGGCAATAATGACTTCATGTGGCCGTGTAGGTACCACGCAACGCTTCAACCACAGCATCAAGAAGCCCGCCAACAGCGCTCGACTAGAGATAGAAGCCCGGGCCCGGTGATGATAGCTTTCGAAAAGCGTATCAGGTTCGAAGCCGTCCTCGTTCGACCCAGTGGTGTAAAAGCCCTCAGAAGCTTGTGCGACCATGTCATCAACTCCCTGTTCAGAGAGGGGAGCCAGTCGAGTTATCGAATGATCCTTCTTGCTGACATTGCTGAATAAGTAATTGGCCCAGGATAGATGCCTGACTCCATGCGTCCTCCAACCGGTTACCTGACCACAAATATGGAAGTGGCACATCACTTCCCAATAGGTCTCGTACACCTCAGGGGAATCCTTCTTTATAAGGTCAAGCTCCCTAGCAGTCGGGACATATTCTTCATAAGGGAACTCCCCCATCACCAGCCCCGAGACCTCATGCAACTCATGCAGTGCAAGGCCCATTTCTCCAACCGGGGTAAAGAATGTCCCCGTCTGAGGGTTGTAGCGCTCCAAAATCCCGAAGAAGTTGTGAGAGCTCATTGGGATGCCCCATTGTACGGCCCTGACTGCTGAGTATAATCCCACGTGCTCAAGCAGATCTCCAAGATCGGAGAGGACAAAACCCACCATCCTGCCCCACCAAGAATTCTCCGTGGAGTGGACCCATCCTGGCAAATGGAACTTGGCCGGATAATCACCCTCTGCTTCTATGAACGAGTTGAGGAAGGTGGTGGCAAGCTGCGGGATCTCTCCGACTGGAAGCTCAGACTTGCGTGACCCAGGAAACAAGCCGAGGACCGCCCGGTCATGGCAATCATGACGGTATACGTTCTGGGAGCTGAAATTCCCAAGGGTAATCTCAGAGATATCCCGGGACACGTCCCACTTCATCTTCCGAAGGACGGACAGATGTTGGAGATAAGACAACGGGAGCATCCTCTCCATGGCTGGAAGGAAGTATCTCCTCTCCCCTATCTGACGGAGCCACCTGTAATTCCCGTCATACATGGGGTTGCCACCGTCGCTGACATGATCTCCAAAGAAGAAAGCAGGCTTCTCCAGCTTGATGTGGGTATCCGTTGCGAAGACTGCATCGGTCATAAGCACCCGAGAAGTCCTCTCATTAACATGGGCAATCATTTCCCTGCGAACTGGCGACCTGTCAGCAGTCACAGGTATGGTCCTTCGCAGTGCAAAAGTCAGACGGTGGTCGGCACCACCCACGCGGCCAAATTGGTGCATCTTGGCGAGTGAACCTGAAACATGCGGCACTGCAAAAGAAAAAGACACTTGGTCAGATACTTTGCCAAAATAAGGGAAGACGCTAAGTGTTCATAATTTAAAACGCAGCCGAGACATTGGACGCAGGAGTTATCATCCGCGTCCAGACCTGCGGACTTGCACCAAAACGCAGAAGAGAGATATTGGACGCAGGAATTTTTCGAATCCGCGTCCAGACCTGCAAAGCTGCTTATGAAAATTCGAAGTACTTGGACTCAAACGCCAGATTCTACAAAATCGGCGGTTGAAGACACAGAACGCAAGGATCAAATCCGCGTTCTGCAAACCAAGACTTGTGAAATTTCAAAGTGCTTGGACTCGGACGCCAGCGCCTGATGGCACAAAACGCGGCACAGAACGCATGGATCAAATCCGCGTTCTACAAATCGCGTCCAGAGACCTTCACAAATTAGAAATATTCTAAGTGAAGGACCCAGAGTGCAGAGTTCACCAGCGTCGGATCATCAGGCCCGCGCCCCGGTTATCATCTCAAGGACAGCGTCCGAGAATCAAACACGATCTTGTGTTAAAAGTCCTTAGGGTTCTATGAGCATGTTTTAATGGCGGAACCCACACCGAAGGTGCATTTTTACCTCGGAAAACACCCTCCTGCGCAGAGGAAGCATCTCTCTCAGCCTCGGCGACGGTCGCCCTTGAGGTCGATGCAGTCGGTTTCGTCTTGGGAGCCATTGAAGATCAAGAAATCCGAGCGAGGAGATGAATAGTTGAACAGAGAAGGAAGTTCTTTTTCTCAGAGAATGCGTTCGTCCGGAGAAGAAGATACATCTCTCTAACTGTGCCTTTTATAGGCACAGAGATTCGCGAAGATACGCAGCGTTTGGCCCAATAAACGCTGCAGCGAATCGCTGCCTGACGCGTGGAGCCAAATCATTGTTTGAACAGGGAAGATCATGCGTCGCGACCCCGCCACAAGTCAGAAGTCGACACGTGGAGCAGTTCATTTAATGAACCGGGGGATCCGCGCGCCAAAAGGCGAAATCTCGCCGTTTCCCCAGGCCAGCTGGCGGCGTAATCATGACATGGCACAGGTGCGCGTCCCAAAGTACGCGGCTCTTCGGTAGGACATGCCCCGTCAGCATCATCATAAATGCACCCAGAAAATCGCGTCTGCATTTCAAGAGATGCGTCTCTCCAAAGCCCGCGTCCCCTCAAACAGGCCAAACATCGCGTCTCGCTAAGAAGTCGCGTCTTTAAAGCAGTTTCTGCTTTTTCAAAAGGAACCTGCGTCCAGTCTCCTGCTTCTACAAGTCAGTTCAACAGTACACTGACGCAAACAGACAACCAACCACTCCCGGCCAAAAGCGCACCCGTGACAGACTAAAAGCAATCGGGGAGGTCTAGACTGTGTATCTAGACACTCAACACGATCAACTCTGACGGCTTCAAAGAGTTCAACAGTACACTCACGAGGACCAATTCCAGATAAGATCAAACCCGAAGCATCAACAGTCCAGTCATAAAACGCGAACACGGCTAAGATCCAAAGTATTCCGAAATCCGTCCCACTCAACTGCGGAATATCAGAAACTTTGGAGGGGGTTCTGTAGGCTGTCTAAAAATGACTAACAGACCAGCCATTAAGGAAGCAGAGTCTCAAGCTCTAGACGCGAGAAATCGATGTTCGCGCCTCAGCATTAAGACGCGTTGGCTCTACACCCGCGTCACAACGTTCAGACGCGTCGGCCCGAAGCCCGCGTCTCAGCCTCAAGACGCGTCGGCCCGAAGCCCGCGTCTCAGCATCAAGGCGCATTGACCCGACGCCCTCGCCTCAGCATCCAGACGTGAAGGCCCGAAACCCGCGTCTCAAGGCGCGTTTGGCTCGCCGCCCGCGTCTCAAACTTCAAAGCGCGTTTGGCCCAACGCCCGCGTCTCAGTTGCAACTGCCCTGATTGCGGGGCCAGTCACCGCGCATGTAGCGGGTAGTGGCCCCTCATTCGGGAGCGTTTTCAGGAGGCACCTTCACCCCCTGAGATCCCTATAAATAGCCTTGTTTTGCTATGAAGGGGACAGACACACACAGGGATAGAGGTTTGAGAGGATCGAAGCTTGGCAGAAGATCGGAGTTTTGAAGGGAGAGAGCTTTGAGATAAGGCATCATCAAAACCGATCGAATCCAGGCAGGAGGATCATCAAGAGAGAAGCACGACTCTTCAGCGAGCTTACTGAGTACTAGCCGCTCTTCGCCTACCTCCTCTTTGAGAGTTTTGGTAGACGGAGCTGAGTTACTCTTTCTACCGACCGAAGAGAAGACCCCCGACGGTCTAGGATGGTCATCTGCTCAACGGAGAACAAGATTCACTCTCCATCGCCACACGAAGAACCCAGCTTTAAACAAAGGGAAGATTCAGACATCCTCCCTCCCTTGTAACTGGAAAAGAGGGAAGAGTAGTTCTTTTGGTTGTAATCGTTTCGCTTGAATCAAGGAAATCTTTTACAGCTAAAACCACTTTCTCAGACCACCAGGATTTTCCGGCACCCTACAGCTCTAGCCCGGGGCATTGAGGTGGATGACTCGCATTCCGCTATTCCAGAGTCACAGGCTTCAAACTCTTCTATAGAGAAAGAGGCCTTTATATACATGACCAGTACTCCTGAGGAGGCCGCCAGGCGCTTGGAGCAGCAAGCCCAGGTCCAGAGGGAACAATTCGAGATGATTCGTGCTCAATAAGAATCTATCGACTCCCTCAAGCAGATGCTCGCACAGTTGCTTGAAGACAAGAGGAAGTCAACCGACAAAGCCTCCTCTAAAAAGTCTAAAGGCAAACGAAAAGAGGGAGAAAGCTCATCTTCTGTATGTATAGAGGAGAAAGAGCAGCCTACTTCTGGTTCGTCTAAATCCTCATCACAAGGAAAGGACGACCGAGACAAGGGAAGGGTTCATTCTAAAAGAATGAATCAATTAGAGCAATGTCTTACGGCCCTTACTAACTGGAAAGGCCTGCAAGAAGCAGGGGTGGTCCGACCATATCCGACGGAGTGGGACCTTGTCCCATACCCTTCTAAGTTCAAGGCTCCGACCCTCCAAGCTTTTGATGGGAAAGGTTCACCGAACCAACATATCTACTACTTTAAGTCTCAAATAGGGAATGTGATAGATAACGATGCCATCTTGGCACGTTTGTTCATCGGCACCCTGAAGGGGCTTGCCTTTGAATGGTTCATGAAGCTCCCAGAAGGCTCCATTAAGAACTGGGGCGATTTGGAGAAGCTCTTCCTAACGCGCTTCTTTGAAGATGACTCAAAGATCACCATGCCAACTCTTTTGGCCACCAAGCAGCGAAAGGGAGAGTCTGTCAAGTCATTCGTAGAAAGATTTTGGAATGTAGCACTCCGATGTCCAAGCGGTATGACCCAGGTCACCCTGGTAGAAACATGCCGCCATATTCTGTAAACTTCACTTCTCGCCCAAATAGGAGTTGCCGAAAGCCGCACCTGGAAGCAGTTGATCCAACAAGGTGAACAGGCTGAAGAAATTGTCGCCCGAGTTAGGGCAGAAGAAAACAAACCCAGACCTAAGAGGTCAACAAGGCGCGCGCCAGACACATCTCTCCAAACAAAAAGGAAGGATAACTTGGCGACAGAGACCAAGTCTCCCGTCAAACCTCAACCGGTCAAGAGAAGTGGCTCTTCAAGCCAACCACGCGCCAGCAAGCAGTATTCCTTCAAGGACAAACATGTCGACTCGCTCTTCAAGTTACTTAACAAGAGCAACAGACTGAAGCTTCCTGAAGCTAGGCGCCCTGAAGAGGTCGGTAAAACTGATAATCCCAACTACTGCTTGTATCACAGGATGTTGGGACACCCCACCAAGAGCTGTTACGTATTCAAGAACATCCTTCAGGCTCTGATTGACGCGGAGGTATTAAAACTCCGTCCAGAGCAAAAGAAGGTGACGACCAATATGACGTCATTTCTCCAGTTTGGAGGACAACCTCCAATGCCCTCTGGAGTAGTCTCTGTCCCAAGAGGAGAGCTGAGAATGGTCAACACAGACCCTCACCAGCAGCAAGAGAAGGGCCTAGTACCTGTTTTCACACCTTGGGGAGAAGTCATGTGGGTTCATCCCGACCTTGAAGATGGCCAGCCATGGACCACTGTAACCAGCAGGAAGTCCAAAGGCAAAGCTAAAACCTCATCCTGTAATGTGGTATGTGCCTCTTCTCGGGAAGCGGAGACTGATGTTCACTCGTTGACCGATTTAGAAGAGGAAACAGTAGCTCTAGCCACAGAGCCCAACCAACTTGTGGCGGAATCCCGTTCGGGTCAGTCATATTTGAAAAAGTATGACGAAATAGCGGCAATTCTCCCAAAACCCGCTACAGAGTCAGCCAAGCCCTCCACAAAATAACCCGTGAAGAGACAGAAAGAGCTTCAGTTTTTCAAAGTTCTCTCAAAAGACATAGCGGAAGGATCCATAGCATCTTACCGCTTTGATGTCCTGGCTCAACTGGCCAATATCCCAGCCCGAATTACTCTTTATGAGCTCCTCAGGCTATCGAAGTCAACCAGAGAAGCTTTACAAGAGGCCCTAGCTAATGCTGAGGTGTTCATGACCCAGGTGCCAATTCAGCCACAGGAGGAAGATGTAGAAGATTGCCTCCATGCCTCCCAAATTGCTCCCTGCATTACCTTCACAGCAGATGATATGCAGGTCAAAGGGAAACACGATCGGCCCCTGTACTTCACAGGGTATATTGGTTCATCTGAAGTAAGTCGCATTAAGGTAGATCCCGAGTCCGCATTGAGCATTATGCCTCGCCGGGTCATGCAGCATTTAGGGATTCCTACCCACCGTTTGAGCGCTACCTAGACTACCATTTATGGGTTCAATGCCAATGGTACCCGTCCAATGGGGAAGATCAAGCTCAAATGCCAGATTGGGGATTTAAGGTTGGAGGTGACATGCTACGTAATCGATGCTGACACTTCCTACAATCTGCTGCTGGGACGACCATGGATTCATCGTAATTCAATCGTTCCCTCTACTTTCTACCAGGTCATGAAATACATCGACGGGAGTGGAAAGGTTCGAACGTTGATTGCCGAAAAGCATCCGTTCAAGGGAGTCGAGAATTATTTCACAAATTCTCTCCTGTATCAGGACTCTGTGGAAACAGATGAAATTTCGCAACCAGAGGAGCCAGACTCTGGCAATGAAGCTGACACCGAGCCGAGAAAAGAAGAGTGCATCTGGGAGCTAGATCCACTTGTAACGAGCATTAATAAGCTCGATGCTGATAACACCACCGATGATGTAGGTGGATGGTATATTAATGAAGAATTAGATTTAGTTTATTTCTCTGTGTTTGCTTCTGATTCAGTACCGTCAGACACTAGTACCAAAGTGGATGATGACCTCTGGTCAGCAATGGATGCTTTGACATCATTGTATGTACCAATGAAATCGTCCTTCGAAACGTACCAAGATGCCGGTAATGCGCAAGAATCAATATTCATGGTTCCAGTAAGACGGAAAGGCCAAAAACTAATTCTTTTCGGACGAATTAAATCCGAACCGATGTCCCATGAGGAATCAGAAAGCAAGAACGAACCCCCTCAGTTCGGTCATTATGAGCCAAATGCACTCAAAATGATAGAAAGCCTGGGATATGATCTGACAAACGGTCCAGGGCTGAATTTCGGCAAAGAGAGGAGAACACTACTCTGATCTTTTGTGCCAAAAGGGAAATCCCCTGATTATTATCATCAGACTCGTAGGGGGTTGGGCTATGTGTCAACTTCGATCTCATCAGCTTCTGGCTCTGGAGAGTCATTATGCCATGATTACTCTTCAGGCACGGCATCGTGGGAGTCAGATGTTAGTGTCGGCAACATCTTCAGAGAACTTTCAGTGAATATGGTTTCAATAAGCCATCTGGAAGACGGAGATGAAGAAATGATCCAATCCGATACAGATCCCTAGATCAAGCATTTAAATGCTCTTTGGGATACTCGCTTTGAACAGCGCGAGCCACCCACAGAAGATAAGGTTGTTCAGATTAATCTAGGAGATGAGGCTGATCCTAAGGCCATCTTTACAAGCGAAGGCCTGTCACCTTCTGAGAAAAAGGATCTAATATCTCTTGTACAAGAATATATAGATGTCTTCGCCTGAAATTACGAGGACATGCCTGGGCTTGATCCTCGAGTGGCTATGCATCGCCTCAATATTAATACGGGCGTAAAGCCTATCAAACAACAACAGCGATGATTCCGTCTAGAAGTAGTGGAGGCAATTCAATCAAAAGTCAGAAAGCTTATAGACTCTGGCTTCATTAGGGAAGAACAACATCCTGATTGGATAGCGAACATCGTCCCCGTTGCTAAAAAGAACGGAAAGATCCGAATCTGCATTGATTTTCATGATCTAAACGAGGCCTGTCCTAAGGACGAATTCCCACTACCAATCACAGATGTCATGATTGACAATACGTGTGGATTCGAGCGAATGTCCTTCATGGATGGATTTTCAGGATATAATCAAATCAAAATGTATCCTGACGATGAAAAACATACCTCTTTCAGGACACCACTGGGGGTATACTGCTACACCGTCATGCCTTTCGGACTAAAGAATGCAGGGGCAACATATCAAAGGGCTATGAATGCCATTTTTCACGAACACATGCACAAAATGGTGGAATGCTATGTTGACGACATCGCAGTAAAAAGCCGCGCTAAAGGTGATCATATAACTGATTTAAAGGTTATCTTCGACATCATGAGGGCCCATCAATTGAAGATGAACCCCACCAAATCCTTCCTGGTGGTGGCCAGTGGCAAATTCCTAGGATTTGTCGTAACCTCCACAGGAATTCATTTGGATCCGAAAAGGTTCGCGCTATCCAGGAGATGCAACCTCCGAGAAACCTCAAGGAGCTCAGGGGATTGCTAGGACAATTGGCGTACATCCGAAGGTTTATCTCAAATCTCTCCGGAAGATGCCAACCTTTTACCAAATTAATGAAGAAGGGTGTTTCGTTCATTTGGGACAACGCTTGCCAGCAAGCATTTAAGGAAATCAAACAGTACCTTACACAACCACCAGTCCTTGCAGCTCCGGTGTCCAGAAAACCTTTCCTGATATATGTCCGAGTAATGGATCATTCTTTAGGAGCTTTACTAGTCCAGAATGATGATCAAGGATGAGAGCAAGCGATCTACTATTTGAGCAGAATAATGATCGGGGCCGACCATCGGTACAACCTGATCGAGAAGGAATGTTTGGCATTGGTGTTCGCTGTTCAGAAAATGCGACACTATTTAGTAGGCCAAACTATAAACGTCATATCAAAAGTCAATCCCTTGAGGTTGATTAGACGGGAAAGGTGTTGTATTGTGGAGTATAATTTGCACACAAAATATATTCAATGAAATGAGAGATAAGGTTTAGAAACAACCTCAAGTGCTTTGATCACTCCACAAATGTATTTCAAGATGATTAATGTACCCTTTCCTATCTCCGCTATAGCATGGGCTATACCGGGTCGATTCTCAGGGAGAGCTTGCGATTGAAGCGTTACGGTTCGTTGTGAAGATAGAAAACGAAGATTCTTCTTTGTATTTACATAAATGCAAGAAGCATGGAAAAGAATATGAAAGAATGGGTGGATTTGTGCATTATGGAAAAATGAAAAGAAATCAAAACAAGATTGGCTTTGGAACTAGAACTAAAAGAAAGAAGACTTTGAAGAAGACTTTAAAGATGAGAAAATCATGACTAGCTAACCTTACTTCCTTGCTAAAACTTACTAAACTCCGTGATGGTGAATGCATGCCTCATGTTGATTCATCGGCAAAGATTTGTCTTGCGTGTTGGTCTAATTACTTTTCCACTTGGATGACGGGTGATCATTCTTGGACTTGTCTTGTAGCCTCATAGATGTCATTGGCCTACAAATTAGACTTTCAATAATGGAATCAAAAGAGCTACACTCAAGGGATGCTAAGGAAGAAGATACAACATTCATTAATGGAAGTAAAAGAAGTTGTACAACAATTAGCATATTGGTGCTCCATCTCCATGTTCCATCAAGGCACTTGTTCTAAAGACAAGGCTCTAAATGAGGCACACATGAATCATATGAAGAATTACAACAAGATACTTGCCAAGCATGAAAGTAACCCATCAGAGAAGAGAAGACCATACAACTTGCAAGATTAAAGATAGCAATCACCCATGAGTTAGTAGTTAGCAAGGTAAGTAGTTAGCTAGTTCATGTAAGAAAAATAAGCTACTAGTCATTACAAAAGAAAAGCAAAGCATGAATAAAATTGCAAGTAAAGTAAAGTTAGAATTGAAGAAAGCAAGTAAACTAGAAAATGCTCAAGTAGAGAGAAGAGAATGGATGAATCCTTGCTTCACAAGTTGTCACTCCTTGATGTACACAAGCTTTCTCTCTCTTACAACTCTCTTTTGCAGAATTTCTAGGGAGGAAGAAGAGATCTAAAGAACTAAAAACCTAGAGAAAAATCCTACAAAAATTACAAGCATCTACTCTCTAATTTCTCCTCTTCACGTTCTCTGTTCTCCTGCGCAAGCCCTAGTCCTGTATTTATAGCCTCAGAGAGAAGGCTCCAGAAGATGAGACAGCTGGCAGAATCTGGGGCTCAACGGCCCCAGATCTGCCGCATAGGCGCGGCAACTTGCGGCCGTTTCGAGTCCGTTGGCCAACAACTTTCTGTTGTGAAGTTGTTACAAGTTTGTTAGCCACGTGGACCTTCTGGAATCTTGAGTTATCGCGTAGAATTCTCTAGATCCTGGGCTCAAACTTGGGCTCTCTTTTGGGCTTTGATTTAATCTCTTTTAATTATTGCTAATTAAAAAGTTTTTGGGCTTTTTCTTATTTCAGATGTGGACCTGCAAAAATAGAGAGAATATGAGTAAAAATCATATTTTTATTTGTAATATGCATGGGAATAATATGGTAAAATATGCAGAATTGAATACCAATCACACCCCCACACTTATTCTTTTGCTCGTCCCGAGCAAAACAAAAAAAAAGAAAAAACTATACTACCATTTTAATACACCACTTTCGTAGGTTACACGATTGCACTGAGCGCGTGCAATAAGCCGTTAAACCTCTAGGTTAGCCTAGAGGAGGAGTGTTGTCTCCGAGGGTTTTCAGCGGATTGCACCCACAAAATCCATAAAGAAAGAAGACAAATGTTAGTGTTTTGAAAACGCAATTTAAAAGAGAGACATGTTTTCGATCTATTTTTGCAAAAATATAAGTGATCTAAGGTCATAAGTCCACCTATAATCATTCTCCCTTAAACTTAGTCTCTATGCAAGATCTTGTCTTAAGGTAAGAATTCAAAATTGGATTGAATATTTTATCCTTCATAAAACCTAGATAGTATGCACACTGTGACAGTGAAGATTTCTGAGATTTCAACTCTAACCATCAAGCCATTTATTTATCTATATATATTATTATTTTTTTCTTTTTCTTATTCTTCCCTTAGTTTAGGCTTTCTAGTTCACCCTTATAACGAGCCTATAACCGATGACTCCCAAACCAGTTGGTCTTAGGGCACCAGATGAGAAAACATCCCTCAGGTTTAAGGACTCGAGTGAAAAAGGCCACAAAACTAAAGGGGATTATTTATTTTCTTTACCACCATTAGGCGTGAATAATCATGCTTCTTGAGGCACAATTATCCAGCTTAATAGGTGATGTTTTATTATATATATATATTTTTTATATTTTTTTTTATTTTTATGGCATTTTGGTCTTTGTTTCCATCCCAAGAAATGTGTAAGTGTGCAGTGCATACTTTCTAAGGCAAAAAATTCAAGATAAAAATATCTCCCCAATTTTACTTACTTAGCCTATAATTTCAAATAAGATCTATTATTTCAACTAGGTTTAAGATGTCATAATTAAGGCTTTCTTAATTTCTAAGATACATCTTAATTTTCTTAAAAATAGATCAAAACTTTTGTCTCTTATTTCAAAAAGTTTTATTTCTTTATTTTTATTTTTTTTTATTTCTAAAAGAAGTGTAAAAGAAAGAAAATCTAAAAACTCTATGTTAGTAAACCCTCCCCCACACTTATCTCATGCATTGTCCTCAATGCATCATGATATATGTATGCATGAAACAAAATAGAGAGGGAAGGAAAAAATTACCTTAAGGTGGTGGTTCCGGTGGCGGCCTGATTGGTCCACGAAACATGGCCCAATCAACTTTGCTTTGGGTTTTGAGGAACCCACCAGAAATATCAAGAATATGACCCACAAAAAAGATAAATCCATGAAGGATCTTTATTAAGTACATGACCCCATCTAATTTCCATTTTCCATAATTAATTTCAGAATCAAATTTGTCAACTACCTTGTCCCAAAGTGGTGTATGAAATGATAGAACTGTTGACTTGGACTCAGGAAGGACAGGATCTAATACCGACTCAGGAAAGTGACTTAAGTCAAGTGATGGTTCAGGAGTCGAAATGATTTCAGGAATTAGGTCCAAGTCAAGAAAATGAAGCTCAAGTCCACATGTATTGTCCAACAATGGAATGTGACCTAATATGGGTGATATCTCTTTACTTCCAATATTAAGGAATTCAAGCTCATCGCCATACAATTCTTCAAAACTAAGGTCAACGTTTTCCGTCAGAATTGTACAATCAGTTTCAGAAGTAAAGAGATAGTGAGAATCTAGGTCACATTTCTCATGTAGTTCAATATCAAAGAATGGAAAACTTGCCAATTTGTCAATAGTATCTTCAGAAGTGTATAATTGGTCAAGTTCAATATGATCCTCAAAGATGGGTGATTCAACTTCATTATGAATTGTGACAGGATCCAATGTCGACTCCGGGAAAAGATTGAAGTCAGGTAAAGTTACCGGAGTCATTATTGAATCAGGAAAGAGAATTGAATCACTAAGTTGGGGTTCAAGATCACATTCCTCATATAGTTCAATTCCACAAAAATGTGAACTTGCCAATTTATCAATGGGACTTTCAAAAGTATGGAATTGGTCAAGTTCAATATGATTATAAATGATTGGTGATTCAATTTCAAAATGGACTGGCACTGGATCCAATACTGACTCGGGAAATGAAGTGAAATCATGTGAAGACACCGGAGTCATAATTGAATCAGGAAGGAAAATTGAATCATCAAGTGGAAGTTCAGGATCATATTCATGTTTAAGTTCAATTTCAGGAAATGGAAAACTTGCCAAAATGTCAATGGGATTTGAAGTTTGGACAAGTTCAGGTGGTTGTGCTGAAATTGAATCATGATTTCCAAAATGACAGGAGTCTTGAGTCATATCAATAGAGTGTGGCATAGCTGAATTAGTCAAAGGTTGATAAGATAGAGTCTCCTCATTCCTATAGATGTTAACCAATTGACTCAATTGTTCATCCACCTTATTGAAAGACTCGGCACGTGTTTTTTGATATTGTAACAAAGACTCTTGCAAGATGTCTATACTCTTTTCTAAACGTGATATTTCTACAGATGGCTGCTCTAGAATGGGAGTATAAGAATCTTGACTTTGGAAAGTTTGTGAATAATGTGAGTCACAAATGTGTGTAGATTGAAGCTTGGACTCACACAAGAGTTCTTTACTCGTTTCCAAGGTAAATGGTTGTTCATTATGAAAAGGTGGAACTGAGTAAGACTCTTGAAAATACTGTGGAATTGGAGAGGCCAATATTTGCAGTTTTTGCTCAGCCCTTTGTAAATTGGCTTCTAAACTCCTTAGTAACTCAGATTTTTCTTCAATTGGTGGTTCAGAAAAGGAGTATGAGAAGCAAAATCGGGAAATGGATGTTGTGGATATTGTGGACTTGGTGGCTATGGTGGACAAGGAGTTTGAGAATTTGACTCGGGGTACGTGAATCCCCAATTACTTGGTGAAGAGTTGAAATTATTTTGGAAATTATAGTTATTAGATGGGGGGTATGGGTCATATGGATTCGGATAAGGCCAACCCGGCGTATGTGGTTGGTGCATATTGTAAAACACCGGGTTGGAATTATCCGAATATGAAGTCGGTGTGAAATATGGATTATTATTAGGATGGAAAGAATTGTGATTGTTGAATGCCATATCACACAATGAAATACAAACAAAAAGAAACAAACAAATAAACAATCAAGAAAGAAAAAATTCTAACCTAAGTTAGGGTAGACCTATGACCTAGACGACTCCTAACTGATTAGACCGTCCACGGGAGGTTTAGTGTAGACTTTGGCCACAAGCTAATCAACCAGGAAAGGTCAAGGTTGTTGGGAGGTTTTCCGTCAGAGACGTTCCTTAATTAAGTAACCACCAACCTTCGGGCTTTCGGCCCTCAATCCCTTTCCTAGACACTGATTTTGCAAGAGTCAATTTCCAACACTTTTTCCCCTTAGGATAATCTCCTAAATGAGTCCGAGATGTCCCTAGGGCCAACGTCTATTTTTTTATTAAATTAGGCTTGGGTTAGTGAGTGCTGGGATGGTGGTTTTCGGGCTAAGGAAAGGGTGATAAAATCCCCACTTTATCTTATTTATGGGTTATGCCCTTAAAATTGGATTGTGCAAGTGTACAAGATATAACAAGAATTCACTCAAAGCATGAAAATCAAGCAAGAGATGATTCCTAGTCTACATGCAATGCAAAACGTACCTTACCTCTAGCACTCTTCAACAGTAAAAGTAAATGAATTGAAAAGACACGTGCCTAATGATGTAAATGTCTAAACAATTTTTAACGATTTCAACCAATTTTTTACTGTTGACTTTATTAGCAGGAGTATGGTGAAGAATACAAGAAATTAAGTACTGCAGCAGATGTGTTTTGCAGAATCAGAAGCCCTGCAGAAAGCTTGTTAGGAGTTCACTCCTCCTTGCCGCAAATCCGCGGCAAATGCCGTGGAATTGCGGCAATTTAGAGGGATCCTGGTCTCTGCTTTCTAGAGCAGAGACCCAGGTCCACTTATATGTCACTGCAATGCTATTTTTCCTGTTTCTTCACCTGTAACCTGCAAAAGAGAAGAAAATTCGTTTAGTTCTTCACTTGAAATCAAAAACCGTTGCTCTCCCCGGCAACGGCGCCAAAAATTTTGATTAGAGGGAAAGGTGTTGTTTGTGGAGTATAATTTGCACACAAAATATATTCAATGAAAAGAGAGATAAGGTTTAGAAACAACCTCAAGTGCTTTGATCACTCCACAAATGTATTTCAAGATGATTAATGTACCCTTTCCTATCTCCGCTATAGCATGGGCTATACCGGGTCGATTCTCAGGGAGAGCTTGCGATGGAAGCGTTACGGTTCGTTGTGAAGATAGAAAACGAAGATTCTTCTTTGTATTTACACAAATGCAAGAAGCATGGAAAAGAATATGAAAGAATGGGTGGATTTGTGCATTATGGAAAAATGAAAAGAAATCAAAACAAGATTGGCTTTGGAACTAGAACTAAAAGAAAGAAGACTTTGAAGAAGACTTTAAAGATGAGAAAACCATGACTAGCTAACCTTACTTCCTTGCTAAAACTTACTAAACTCCGTGATGGTGAATGCATGCCTCATGTTGATTCATCGGCAAAGATTTGTCTTGCGTGTTGGTCTAATTACTTTCCCACTTGGATGACGGGTGATCATTCTTGGACTTGTCTTGTAGCCTCATAGATGTCATTGGCCTACAAATTAGACTTTCAATAATGGAATCAAAAGAGCTACACTCAAGGGATGCTAAGGAAGAAGATACAACATTCATTAATGGAAGTAAAAGAAGTTGTACAACAATTAGCATATTGGTGCTCCATCTCCATGTTCCATCAAGGCACTTGTTCTAAAGACAAGGCTCTAAATGAGGCACACATGAATCATATGGAGAATTACAACAAGATACTTGCCAAGCATGAAAGTAACCCATCGGAGAAGAGAAGACCATACAACTTGCAAGATTAAAGATAGCAATCACCCATGAGTTAGTAGTTAGCAAGGTAAGTAGTTAGCTAGTTCATGTAAGAAAAATTAGCTACTAGTCATTACAAAAGAAAAGCAAAGTATCAATAAAATTGCAAGTAAAGTAAAGCTAGAATTGAAGAAAGCAAGTAAACTAGAAAATGCTCAAGTAGAGAGAAGAGAATGGATGAATCCTTACTTCACAAGTTGTCACTCCTTGATGTACACAAGCTTTCTCTCTCTTACAACTCTCTTTTGCAGAATTTCTAGGGAGGAAGAAGGAGATCTAAAGAACTAAAAACCTAGAGAAAAATCCTACAAAAATTACAAGCATCTACTCTCTAATCTCTCCTCTTCACGTTCTCTGTTCTCCTGCGCAAGCCCTGGTCCTGTATTTATAGCCTCAGAGAGAAGGCTCCAGAAGATGAGACAGCTGGCAAGATCTGGGGCTCAACGGCCCCAGATCTGCCGCATAGGCGCGGCAACTTGCGGCCGTTTCGAGTCCGTTGGCCAACAGCTTTCTGTTGTGAAGTTGTTACAAGTTTGTTAGCCACGTGGACCTTCTGGAATCTTGAGTTAGCGCGTAGAATTCTCTAGATCCTGGGCTCAAACTTGGGCTCTCTTTTGGGCTTTGATTTAATCTCTTTTAATTATTGCTAATTAAAGAGTTTTTGGGCTTTTTCTTATTTCAGATGTGGACCTGCAAAAATAGAGAGAATATGAGTAAAAATCATATTTTTATTTGTAATATGCATGGGAATAATGTGGTAAAATATGCAGAATTGAATACCAATCAGAGGTTACTCATGAGCCATCATCGTTAAACGGCCGACTGGCAAAATAGGCCATATTGCTATCCCAATATGAAATGCACTTTTTATCACAAAAAGCTGTGAAGGGACAAGCGGTGGCGGATTTCCTCGCTGAGCATCCAGATCCGAGGACAACCAAACTTTACGAGGATCTTCCAGATGAGGTCGTTGAAGTCTGCTTGACCCAGACATCATTCGAAAGGCAAGTGTGGCAACTTTTCTTTGATGGTGCATCGAGAACAAGCCCAAAAGGACATATAGTAGCGGCAGCAGGGGTAGTACTCGTATCCCCACAGAACTATGTGATTCCTCGAGCCGTCTCATTAACTGAGCCTTGTTCCAATAATGTAGCGGAGTACAATGCCCTCTTGATTGGGATGCAACTCGCCGATGAGATTGGTGTCAAAAATCTCGAGGCATATGGTGACTCTAAACTCATCGTCAACCAAGTTCGCGGGGAGTACGAAGTCAGACATGAAGATTTGGTACCCTATTACAATGCAACTGTCCACATGGCCGAGAGGTTTACAAACTTCTACATTGACCATGTACCACGCAAGCAAAATGCGCATGCAGATGCACTGGCGTCCCTCGCTGCCTCCTTAGCTCTTCTAGCTGGAGCAGTAGAGAGAATATTTGTCCATAGCCATGACCTGTATTGCCTGAGAATTGCCCCTGAGGACTACACAGAGCCAACAGGAGATCGTCAAGACAAGGAAGTGCTTGAGTCATCAACCGGTCTAGAGTCTAGAGACTGGCGGTTCCCTTATATTGATTATGTCCTATACGACATCCAGCCTGAGGACACGAAGGAAGCGGCTACCATTAGAAGGAAAGCTCCCAAATTCTACTATAATGCGATCACACGAACATTATATCGTCGATCGCATGACGGATCTTGCTTTCCTACCTTTCACAAAAAGAGGCACAGGAGGTATTAAAAGAAGTTCATGATGGCATGTGTGGAGCCCATCAACCTGGTCCAAAACTTGCATATTGACTCTAAAGGTTGGGATATTATTGGCCTAAGATGATCGCTGACGCCATCGCTTATGCCAAAAGATGTCACGCCTGTCAAGTGCATGGTGATTTCATCCATCAAGCACTAGGATACCTTCACTCTAGGCCTCTACCTGGCCGTTTGAGATGTGGGGGATGGATGCAGTCGGCCCTATCAGCCCACCATCATTAAAAGGACATCGGTTTATCTTAACCATAACCGATTACTTCTCCAAATAGGCTGAGGCCATTCCTTTGAAGGAGGTAAAGTCATCTGATGTGATCAAGTTCGTCAAACATCACGTCATTTACCGTTTTGGTGTACCTCGGCGAATTGTTCATGACAATGGACCCCAGTTCATCAGTCAGGCTTTCCAGAGGTTCTGCGCGAAGTACAGAATCCAGAGTGTGTCCTCAACGGCATACTACCCCGCCGCGAATGGTCTAGCAGAAGCTTTCAACAAAACCATCGGCAAACTTCTCAAGAAATTCATCTCAAAAAGTCAGCGTGACTGGGACGATAAATTAGGCGAATGCTTATGGGCCTATCGCACAACTGTTCGAACCCCAACTAAAGCTACGCCGTTTTCTTTGGTACATGGGTGTGAAGCTATGCTCCCACTAGAAATCCAAATCCCATCTCTACGCATCGCCTTGACGACGGAGATAACAAATGAGGAGAAGCATCGACAGCGACTCCAAGAATTGGAGGCCTTAGATGATAAACGTCTGCAGGCCTAACAACAAATCGAGCTCTACCAAGCCCGGATTACCAGAGCCTTCAACAAGAAAGTTAAAGTGCGAACTTTCAAGAAAGGTGACCTTGCCTTAGCCGTCAGAAGACCTATGGTGATGATGCATAAGATAAAAGGAAAATTTCAACCCAAATGGGAAGGGCCATTTGTAGTAGAGTCAGTCTACTCAAATGGATCATATCGCCTCCTAACTTCAAATGGCGATACACTCATGATGCCGATCAATGGCAGGTTCCTGAAGAAGTACTATCCTTAATAGTACTCTTCCGTTGATCAAGTTAAAAGTACACCTCTGATCAAAGCTCTAGATCTAAGAAAAGTTTCTTTCCTTTATTCGGTCATATAACGGTAGATCAGTGACAAGCTAATCGGGCATTGACTGTACCATGATGCATGATGTAAATATTGATAAAGAAACGAAAGACGAAACTTGGGTTTTAATATTGCTCTCTTCATTAATGTCCGACGTCTCCGACGGCTAAGGATAGAGGAAAATGTTGGCTTCTAAGCTCAACATAAGTTTTTAACAAACACCATGCTGAGGGGAATAGCATTGCTAGCCCAACTCAAACGGTAGTTGGTAAAGGCATACTAAATCCGTTGATAGCTGAGGGTTTGCTAAAAATCCTAAGTGGATAAGACTTCACCCTCTTCTCTAAAAATCCCTTACTAATTCTCATACACAGAATGGTAGGTCTACAAAATACAATCATTACTACGTTAACACTATACCTCTGGTAATGAAAATTTTCAATACTCCCCATTGAGTGCAAAACTTACTTGTCACTTCTCATCAGTAGAATGACAGGTCCTCAAATTGCTCCTATCACGAGTCAATTTCTGGCAAGTTAATACCACACCTCTGATAAATTACTCTTAAGTTTAACATTACACTTCTAACAGTAATCAAGCTGCTGCCAAGTTCAATATTATACCTCTTACAGTCATTCAGACTTCCATATCGAAGCTGAAATGAATAATGCTAAGTTTAACACTACATCTCTAGCGTCCAAGTCATTGCTAAGTTTAACAATACACTTAAGGCTATGACTTTCCCTCGGACTTCCTCGTCAAAGTCGAGATGACCAATGCCAAGTTCAAAATTACACCTCTAGCATTACCCTTACTGCCAAGTTAAACATTACACCTATGACAGTAATACTTTCAGTTTTCCTAAATGAAGCTGGAACACTCTTGAGTTAAGTTAATATCACACCTCTGACTCACATCCTTGTCAAGTTAACATCACACTTCTGACAAGACTTAATTAACCCGTTAAGTTAATATTATACCTCTAACGGTAAAGATTTTCCTAGATCCCCGGCGAATCTAGTCTCACTTGTTATTCTCATCAACAGAATAACAAGTCCACCTAAAAATATTGTCAGGTTAACATTACACCGTTAACAGTATTTTCACTAAATTCCCAGCTGGGTCTTGGTTAAGTTAATTCCAAACCTCTGATGAAAACTCATCTTCCCTGGGGGTACAAATTCCACTTGTCATTCTCATTTATAGATTGGCAGGTCCACAAGAATCGTCTTACTTCTGTTAAGTTAAAATTACACCTCTCACAACACGGTTGAATTTCTTGAAACAGAATTTTTTCTACAAACTTTGACTCGTTAAGTTTGTTATCATCTTTTTAGCGAGCCGAAGATCTTTTACTTCTATTCGTTTGACTTTCAATACAAAAAGGGGGCTCAAGACAATAGAAGGAAACAAAACAAAAGTATCGCTTTTATTTGTATCCAACACATGAAAGTGATACAAGACGCTTTCTTATAAAATAAGATTGAGTGTTATAATAAAGAAGTACAAAGAAGTCCCTCTCTCTCAAAGGTTGCACTCACTCCTTGAAGCTTCTCACCACTCCAAGTACAAGGTATTTGGGAGGGCGCCAAAGAAAGATTGAGCACTGTGATGACGATCGGAGGCTGATTGCGTCATCATGCATGACGTAAACATCGAAGAAGCCCCTCGTTGACCAAGAACAATGGTGTTTCTTGAGGTCAAAATGCAGCAGAACCTTCTGACCAACTGGTGCAGGTCATGATCCTTCGTTGATGAACATCTCTACCACCAGAAAGTCATCTAATGAATATAGACTTTTCGTCGATGTCACTTCTGGGGTGAGATTGGTGAAGGGAGGATTCGAGACCTTACAGGTGACGTCCTACAAGAGGACCATACCCACCACCATATCCACCACCATACCCACTGTGACCATGGCAGGCCCAGAAGCATGACTGGTGCATCGTGTCCAATAAGGTCTTGGCGGATGTCAGATCCTCGTCTCCCAAAAACAGGAGCCATGACTTCTTCTCCAATAGACGACCATCGTACAGGTTCGCTGGCCAAAATATTCTCCCCGAGGCCCAGTGAACATGCGAAAGGATGATCGAGCCTACCTGCGAGAAGGAAGAAATAATTAGAAATTCAAAATACTGAAACAGGACAGACGCGGTTATTGCTGCATTCTGCAGACGCAGGAATGATCCGCGCGGTCGGTTAAAATTCTGTTGTAATAGAAACAGATGCGATCAAAGTTGTGAACTTCAAATGCACACAGGTTTAAACGCAGTCTGGTTTTGCACCCGCGTCTAAAATATGAGACGCGAAGAGAATCAGACGCGAAAATTGCCACATCCCTGTTTGATAAACTGGGGTTGCTACATTCAAGTCTGAACCCTTCGGCCTGAGTTCTTCTAAGTCAACAGCCTCAGACGCGAGCTCTGTATGTAAGGCTCGCGGTCCAGATGCAAAGTCCGAATTCAGACTCAATCAACTCACACCTTATCAGGGAGTCTCAAAGGCGCAACTTCCAAAAATGGGCGCACCAATCAGACTTCAAGAAAAGATCAAGAAAATGAATCTTTTTAAAGGACAGCGAAACTGAAACTCAGTTGGGCTGAAAATTTCATGGCAAACAAAGAATTCCTACCCGCAGAATAACCCTTTAAAGGTTGAACTTTCTGCATTAAGGCGTGGACATAAAGGGTGCTCAAGGAGACGCTTTCTGATCTTGAAATCACTTGACAGTGATAATCTCCTGGAGGGATTAAAGTAAAGCATGAAAGTTTTGGGTCATCGTCGTCCATGGGGGCACATCCCATTAAAAAAGTCCTTGAGGGAAGAAGATGAAAATCCCTCAGAGCGCTGGCTCTCGAGGGAAAACAGTCTAAGTAATGGACTGCAACAAAAGGGGGGTAAGGCCTATTTATAGGCAAAGCATAAAGCCTATAATTAATGTCTCACTAATCCAAACTGTCGGCCTTAATTCCCGTGCGAGTGTCAAAGCCCAATGAAAGGCTGACACGTGGATTGTCGCTTTAGGAAGCGGCAAGGACGCAGGCCTCCAACCACTAGCGCTGACTTGGCATTTAAAGGCATTAATGTGTAAACCCAATGAAGGGCAGACGCGCAGACTGCCGCTTTGGGAAACATCGGATAACGCGAGTCCCCAATCGTCAATGCTGATTTGACATCTAAAGGCCCAATAAGATCTTTAAGACGAGCTGCATGTAACGCCTGGGAAATTGCACCAAACGCAGGCCCTAGAGCCGCGTCCTGAAACCTGCGTCCCTTTGAGAACTCGAAGGCGGCGTCCTTCTTATTCTTATTAAGAGAGTTGCGACCGCGTCTCACGGGTGGTTCAAAACCGCGTCCCCTCAGCAAAAAGGACCCATTCTGAGGTCGCGCTTCGAATTTGAAAGCTGCGTCTACAACAGAGAGGCCTATGAAATTCACAGGGATCCTGGAGCTGCGTCTACATTGCGAGATGACAATTGTGTTCCTATCATAAACTCAATATAATTTGAGTTTGCACAGTGTCAAGGGCCCAGAGATGCGTTTGTACTAAGACAGTGCCCCGTCCTCATATTTATGCGTCAATTTTGAGGAGCATAAGACTGCATCCTCACTGTATCCTGAATTCTGCATCCGGATAGAATTAAGGGCTGCGTCCAGGGAGCCGCGTCCTTCCATAGTCAAAGCCCCGTCTTTAGCGCAAGCTTGAACGGTCGAAGTTGCGTTTCCCAGGACCACGTCTCCACTATGAATCAGAGCCGTATTTCGCCCAAGAACTCAGCCCAGCTGAGTTTATTATTCATGGCCAGTCGAGGATTACAATCAAAGACTGCAGTTAGAAAATTGAATTCCGATACAGTGAAACAATGAAGATGGAGCAAAATTCTGAAGACCTTTATTATTTGATCTCAAAAATGATAAAAGGTAATACAAATGCTCTTGACGAATAGAGTGTTCTTTTTTTTACAAAAAAAAAAAAGAGGAGGAGGCTAATAATCTTGATTCGCCAAAGAACAGATTTGTTCTCGGAGACGATGCATCTCGTGCTGACGTGCTTTCTCGGCCTCCATGAGAGCCTGGACCCGCAACTCCTCCTCGGACAAAAAATTCTACGTAGCCAGTTGCGCTCGTAGAGACTCCAACCTGGAGGAATGAGCGGAGAGGTTTTCTTCAGCCTGCGTCTTGGCAGTCTCCAGCTATTCCAGCTTCTTCCTGGCAGCGGCAAGTTTCTGTTCGTTGATCTTAATCAAGGCTTCTGCCTTGGCTATAGTAGCTCGAGCTGTGGCAATAACATGCTCTGCGCTCTGTATGACGATTTCAGACTCCCTTGAATCGCCAATCAGCTTTTGGTGGTCAGCCTGGAAACACTGGAGATGGCGGGTCTCTTCAGATATTTGTTCCTCCATCTCCTTTCGCTCTTATTCTTGAGCAGCAAGGAGCCTATTCAGAGTTGTCCGAGCCTCGTCTAATAAACCAGCATTTTCTAGGGACTTGAGCTCTTTCAAATCGCTTCGCAGCTGCTCCACCAATATCAGGCATACCCTAGCCTGCGAAGGACTTTCAGTATGACCAATGTTTCCGATCTGATTTTCGAGGAGTACTCAGGCAAACTCGAAAGAGCTGCCCCCAGAAAGGATGAGGTCAATACATGATCGCATGGAAGCAAAGAACTGTTGCACCATTTGACGGGCTAGTTCTTCCATGATATCATTGGCTGGAGAGAACTCTGCTGATGTGCCCCCAGATCCCCTTTCCATTACAGGGCGAGAGATGGTAATCAATTCATCTCGCGCAGGAGTAAGGCCGACCACAGGTTCGTCAGGTACTGAGAGGGTCGTCGACGCTTCTGGGACAGTTATTCTTGTAGCAGCCTCCACGACGACTGAAGTAACAGAAAACCTGACTTCTTCAGGGTCCTCGGTCGAGGTCTGAACTGTACTGCCTTCTGGGCCAACGTTGGCCGCGACATCCTCCACTTGAGCTCCCTCAGTACTCTCTGCAAATCACCAAAACATTAACCATGACAAGAAAAAGAAAGAAAAATTCAATGCGTCAATATCCTCTTACCAAGCGGAGGATTCGAAGATGGCAAATTCCTGGGCAGATCTTGTAGGGTTAAGGCCTCCCCAACTTCGATAGTTGCCCTCTCTTGAGGCATTTTGGTAGTAGGAACCTCAAGGCCCTCCTGCTAGACCAACTCTTGTATCATTTCCTCGATATGAGAGGAAGTTGCAGCCTCACTGTCGACGGCCAGCCCTATAGCACAAAGTTAAAAGGAAAACATAAAGACCTATCCTTAACCAAAGGAGAAACCAGGTCAAAAAGACAAAGAGAGTACCTTCAACAGGAGCAATTGTTGCTATTGGCGAACCGTCATGGGGTCACACCCTTGTATCTCTTCCTCCGTAATATGTGAGAATTTACTCGGATCTGGAGGAGCAGGTCATCGCCAAAATCGACTTCATCGCCCGAAGAATATTCATACTCTCCGGACGAGGAAGACGATAGTGCAACACAAGAGGCCTCGGCAATCGAAACCTTACCACCAAGTACCCCGGTAGTAGGGCTGGATCAACTACCCGCGACCTGGGCATCAATACAGTAGGAGACCCAGGCTGTTGCGCCTCATCCCTCCTCTCTTGAACTGAAGAAGACCCTGGCTGAGTTGAGACCCCCAGAATCTCAACATCATCCCTTCCTATTAGGTCGACCTCGAGTTGCTCAGCCTCATCAGTGGTAGTGGGTTCATCTACAAGCTCCCCTTCTTCTAAGATCACGGGGCCCCTGCTGCGTAGTCCATGAGGACGGCGAAGGGGGATTTCTTCTTCTCCTCTTCCTCTCTTTTGTTCCTCAACACCAGAAGGGATAGCTTCGGGCATTAAAGATACAGCTCCCGAGTCTCCCCTGGTCTTCTTTGGAACAGGCTCACTTTGGGAAGTAGAGCCCCAGGGACGCTTGGGCACAGCCCGTCGACGCTTTCTAGCAGGCTGCTCCTTGGGTGCTGCCCTCTCGGTTCCACCCGGTTTCCCCTCCGGCCTCATTCTTGGCTGCCTGGTATTCCTCTATGCCTCGCATGCGTCTGTTGGATGCCAATTTATTCTCATAAGACGCATTGATGCTCTTGATACATGAATGATGTATTGAGTAGTCAGGCATCTTGCTAGCCTGAAAATACCAAGTGCAGAAACCGAGACTTGTGTAGCAGTTGGGCCTCTGGTGAGGCAAGCGGAAAATAGCGTTTGTCCCTCCAGCCACACTATAATACCAGGCCCGAGCACCTTCAAACAAATTCTCACTGAAGGAGAGCTTGGCGTTAGGATTACCGACATACAGTTGGTCATAACCAAATTGTCAGGCAAAACGGCTCGGTATATAGAGCTTAATTGTACATGAGTTCCCTTGCCGAAAGAGCAGATACCCAGGCCAAATATTAATCAGCCACCAGAAGACTCCCGATGGCAGTCTTGTGAAGTTGTCTGGTCCCACGAGGTCAGCAAATTTATCCCCGTAAGATGCACTAGTAATCTCGGGGAAGCAACGGTCGAGCTGGTAGTTCGAAGCGTTCAGAATACATTTTCGAATGTAGAACATATAATAATAGGACCAGCTCGAGCTCTCCAGCCTCTGTACGAAAGGGACAAACCCCTCGGATTGAGACACCGGCGTCATCAGGGAAGGGCAATGCATAACGTACCAAGCCATCAGGTACGTATATGGAAGCTCAATCCTGGGGTTGGGGATCTTCATTTTCGGCCTCCCCTCCGAGTCAACCTCTTGTCGACCTTTGGAGTCGACGACGGCCTCCACTTTACACAGGCTCTGAACCAGAACCCGTAATCTACTTTGGATTTCGGCCACCATTGCCGGAAGGAGAGCGATGGACCTGCCATAGGCCAACAAGACTGCCGGATACACCACATCAGCAACAATCACTTCATGCGGTAGTGTCGGCACTACGCAGCGTTTCAGCCACAGCATGAGGAAGCCCGCCAGTAGCGCCCGGTCAGAAATGGGGACCCGAGCTTGATGATGAAAACTTTTAAAAACCGTGTCAGGTTTGAAAGTGTCTTCATTCGACTCTGTGGTATAAGAACTTACAGAGGCATCAATCCTCTCCGCGATCTCCTCGTTGGTGCTAGGGGCCAGAATGGTCACTGAGTGATCTTTCTCAGCTATACCATTAGACAGGTAGCTCGTCCAAGACATCTGCTTAACTCCCCTAGTTCTCCAGGAGGTTATTTGACCGCAGATATGGAAGTGACAAAGCACTGAAAAACACCTAGAGGGGGGTGAATAGGTGTAATTGCTAATCTAACAATCTTTTTAAAACTAAGATGGATGAATGATGCAACGATCTCTCAAAACAAGACTAAGAGCCGAATACCCCGTGAGAGGTTCTTAACTCCTTCCTCCCAATTCCCCTTGAATGGGTTAGAGGTGCGCAATGCAACCTTGTTGTATGAGAATTGATCAAACAAAGGATGAATAATATGCAATGATGAGATGCACACAAGATATCACAAGTATTACAAGCTTGAAGTAATAGCACAAGGAAAGAAACAAGATCACAAGCAAGTAATTAAGAGCAATAGAGTGCAATAGAAATTAAAAGCAAAATAGAGAGCAAGAGCGAAAAAACAATCGCAAACACAAGTATTTGTTTCGAGGTTCGAGCCACCGCTCTACTCCCCGCCTTCACCTCCGTGAAGGGTTTCCACTATCCACCGAGGACGATTACAACGGTCTACCGAAGACCCGAGCACCGAGCTCCACCAAGTACAATAACCTCTACCGAAGAGGTGTCTCCACAAGAACAAGAAGATCACAAGAACAAGAGTGATCACAACAAGATCACCAAACTCTATTACAACACTCTCACTCTTTTTACAACTTCACTATAGAATGAGTTAGGGATTTTTGGAATGAAGTGTAGTGAGAAAAACTCAGTTGTAAAGATGATTTTTGCAAGGGAACACAACTGAAAATTAGCTCAAGAAAGAATTGGAAATGGAGAGCTTAAACACTTTTCTTTTCTCTTTAGAAAACTTTGAAAACTTGAGGATTTTTCTTTGTATTTTGCAAGAGAGTCTTCTCCTCTATTTATAGGGAGAAAAAAAGGTTTAAAACAATTTATTTAGAGTTTATT
>JAVJIF010000068.1:0-182099 GCA_038442645.1 Agave tequilana
TATAAATACCCCATTAATGGCCTGTTTTCTCTAAGATTTTTTGTGCTAATTTTTCCTGACTCTCTAGTTTTTTTACAGCAATTAAAAGAAGTTTTTGGGCTTTAAATTGAACAATCTATTTGGTGTTTTTGCTAGGGTTTAGAAAATCAAAGAAAAGGGTTTTTGGAAAAAGATTTTGATTCAACTTCTCTATCTTGGTTTCTAGTTTTTCCCAAAGATTTTCTTTGAGTTTTTGAATTCCATTCCTTTGGTTTTCTCCACACTTGAGCTACATCTACTATCTTATTCTATAGGATCTTTGTGTGGGAAAAGAGATTGTTTGTGGTCTTTGATCACCAAGTTGTAAATCCAATCTTTGCTTGGCTTTATGCCTTTGGGTTGTATCCCTCAAGTTGTGAGGTGATCCTTGTGTTGCTTTGTACTAATCCCTCAAGTTGTGAGGTGATTGTTTGTTGGCTTGGTGCTTTGCCTCAAGGAGGAGGTTGTGTTTGTAAAGAGAGGAGTTTGGTACTCCTTGTAATTGTTATTGCCCCAAATCCTCGGTGGAGGTTCCCTTTGTGGGAGTCCTTTGTGGACAAGCTAGTGGATTTAAAATCCTTCTGGGTGAAGGCGGGGATGTAGAGCTGGGTGCTCGAACCTCGAAACATATCTTGTTGTTTGCGCTTGATCCCTTGGCTCTTACTCTCTCTTTATATTGTGCCTCGCATAAATTCATATTGTTCATTCATAATTATTTGCTTGGCTTGTTTGAGTGTGCATCTCTTGTTAATTGCAATTAGTTTTTAAATTCCGCATTAAGTTCATTAGATTAGCATTATCACCTATTCACCCCCTCTCTAGGTGATTTTCAGGATCTATTTCTTCTTGGCTTCCAAATGTGTGAGTTTTGTGATGGAGCCGAAATGCAATAAGAGTTAACCTAAAACTTAGTTAAACAAAATTGTTAAAAATATAACAATATATGTTTTGTTATCATCAAAACTAGGGCTAATGGCCTTTGGGCCAACAATCTCCCCTTTTTTCATGATGACAAAACACATGGAGTTATCATAAATAATTTGGAAAGAGACTTCAAGCGAAGCTCCCCCTAAACATATGCATATATCAAATGTGACATATAAGTTAGATGCATCAATAAAAGCATATGAATAGGATATATCAATCAAGCTCTATGCAACTCATCTATGCATACCAAAAATACAGAATTTCAAATGTGATGCACTAGCAATTTCCTCCAACCTCCAAATCAAGTGGTAAATGGTTGGTTTACAAAGGATACATAAGAATACAAACATACCACATACCACATATAGGAGATATGTAACAAAAATCAACCATAAAGAGATACATAACTTCAAAAGGCAATATTGATATCACAAGAGAAATTTGTCCATACAGAGGTTCATGCCAACCTCAAAACAAGTTCCATTACACAAAATAAGTACTACAATGTACTGCACATGTCCAAAAATCCAAATACTACATGTCCATATAAAAGTACATAAATAAAGACATGAAAGTAAAACACCCAGATAACTCCATAGAATCTCTCTCCCTTTTTTGTCATCGACAAAAAAGGGGTCACTCTTCCTGAATTTCTGAATCTTTAGGAGGAGCTGGTACCTCTGAAGGAGCTGGAGGAGGTACCCAATTTTCAAATGGAGGATGCGATGTAGAAAGGGGCTGCGAGTGGCCACTCGAAAGTGGAACAGGCCAAGCATTCCTATTGTAAGTCTCGTCGAACAAATCTAAAGATAGTGAATAGAAGTGCAGATGTATTGCAGGTCATTATCAACTCTGTACTCCATCCTTTCAAAATTTGCGGTCATCTTCAAATAATGCTCCCGAAGCTAAGCAGAGAGAGCTGTGTATGGATCAATAGAAGTTGAAAGACTGAAGAGGATCCAGGGGCAACAGCTGAAATGATAAGAGGGGGCTGAGGAGCAGAAGCACGCTCCCTAGCACGCATCCTCTTTAGGAGAGTGTTGTTGATATCAACAAACGGTTCAACAGACCGCTTAGCAGAGAGATCAAATTTTGTTGTTTGAGGAGGCGGGTAATGAGCATCCCAAATGGTAAGTGCCGGTTTTGGATCACAAGGTGCTCAGAAGTCATGTAATTGATGATGAGCTTAGGAATATTAACTCTAATGCTTTTCAGAAGGCAATAGATTAAGAGGGGAGAGAACCTCATGCATGAATATATTCTCCTAATTTTGGCAGGAGATTATAGAATACAATTTTGGCGGGACTTGGTGGTGAGTGTATAATACTTCACCTCCTCGTTTCTAACTAAAGCGGGGTTATCATCATCGTGAAGCAGAAGAGATGCGGTGAGGGCAGATTCACCATCAGGAATCAAAATCATGGATATCAACATTATAAATTTCTACACCCTCACAGGAGAGGTGTAGCAGATGGGCAAATCGATATAGAGAAATATTAATATCCTTCCCCAAAATCCTAGATCTGAGGTGATTATTTTGGAAAGTCAGATTAGAATAAAAATAGTGCACAAGCCAGGGTAAATGGGTTCCTTAATGGAGACTAGATATTCAAGGGAGCTTGTGTTCAAGATATTTGCTAGATTCAGATGTTCAAAATCAGCAAGTACAATAGTTCTACTAGATATAACATACTTATTATGAATTACTGAAAATTTATGAGAAGCATTCTGAGAAACAAAAGGGTTAGAAGATGGTTCGGGTTGTTTACCCTTGTCAGATCTAGCTCTTTTTTACATGGAAAAGATATGAAGATAACAATCAAGGGTTTGGTATGAAATATAGAAAGATTTTTAAAAAAATTATGATATAAAAAAGATTTTGTGAGATAAGGGATTATACCTTGAAGAACCCAAAAATTCTCTATGAAATCCAACGGATCTGAAATTTTAAGGAGAGATCCAACCAATTTTAAGGTCTAATTTGAGATTTGAAGTGAATTGGAGGATTAGAGGGAAGAGGGATGAAGAAAAAAATAGGGAGGAGGAAGAGAGAGAGAAGAGAGAGAGAGAGAGAGAGAGAGAGACGGTGGAGATGAGAAATGAGAGAAAAATTTAGAAATTAGGGTTTTTAAAAAGGGGAAAACACAGCCAGACCCGACTCACGGTCAACCGCCCGGTTGACCGGGGTCTAACCGAGAGCAATTAATTACAGTCAGTCAACCAGTCAGTCGACCAGTTAAGGCCTAAAATTTTTTTCAGGTTTCCTCGGTCGACCGCCCAGTCGACCGAACCTATTGCAGGTCACCCGGTCGACCAGGGCAACCCTAAAAACAATTTGAAAAAAATAAGTTTTTAAGGTTTTGAAAATATTTTAAGATGGATATTTTTATGCATAAAAATAGAGAAATAACACCAAATATCTTATAGGCATTAAAAACACATGAGATATCAAAACATTTTTTGTTTTATTATTATTTTATTATTTTATTAATAATGTATTTTCAATAATTAAATCATATATTAAGCAATTAAAAACAAGATATTAAAGCCAAATACCCTTAATCGGTTCTGAACTTCTCCTCGTCATTCCTCTAGATAAGAGTTGAGGCGCACAATTGCTATCTTGATTTATTACTTAAATATGGTTTAAATACAATACTCAATCACAAGATAGATAAATTGACAATATATATATATATATATATATATATATATATATATATATATATATATATGAGTAAATAAATTAATCTATGTACACGTGCATGCAAAGATATCTACCAACCAAGTGAGCATGAGAAAATACTCTAAACATGGGCAAGCAAATCATGGGCTAGTAAAGAACAAAAGTAATATTAACGAACTAGCTCAAATATAGGATAGCCATAAAAACAAAAGGAGAAACATATATTCACAACTAAAGCATATTAACCAAAAGAAAAGCTAGCTTATCTTATGCATGTATAGAACTAGTTAGAAATAAAATTTTTAAATAGAGAAGTTACCAAACCATAGGCAATATTCAAAATAGGTGCCTCTTGATAGTGATGCCATGTTACAGTTGATCCTTTGAGTTTCGATGCATCCGCCACCGAGGCACCATCTTCCCCTATGTCTTGGAGGAGGACGACACACCTGCATCAATTAAGTTGGGCGTATTTTTTGGTACCCAAATCTTTTTAGGTCCTATAGGGTTAGTATTTTCTCGATCCCAAATATTTTATTTAACATATTTAACTTAGCATAACAAAATTTTATTAAATGGCCTTTACGGCCGCAATGTGCACATGTGTACACTTTGCCATACATGAAAGTATGCTTATATTGATGTGTATGTGCATGTTGTGCATGTTTTTCATGGTCTGTGTAAGATGAATGAGGTGTATGTTTCCTTTAGGTTTTTTTCCTTTAGAAACATAGAGCTAAATTTGTTCATGTCAAATGCACACATTTTCAAAGTAATATCCAAAATATCAATATGCTTTTGAATATCAAAAAATTCATTTTTGTTAAAAGCAATATTAGGGGTTTTACCCTTACAAACAAGTTTGTATTTATCAAAATCCCTTTTGATTTCTCAAAAGAAATAGATAAGTCATTTTTCTCTTTAAAAATAATTTCTAGCTTATTCTTTAGAAAATCATTTTCCATTTTCAATTTTTTATTTTATGCAAGAGAAATTTCGTACCTATTTTGTAATTTTTCAAAAAATTGTGCAAGTTCATCTATAGTTAAATCATTATCTTCTAAAGAGGTTTCGAGATTTACCATGAAAGTTTCCTCTCTGTTTGCCATGAAGCAAATGTGTGCGGCATCAATCTCCTCTTCGGAATCCGTTTCTGAATCATCCCAAGTGGCTACCATTACCTTCTTCTTTCTATGCACGTTCTTGGAGGTAGTGGCTTGAAGTTAGGGGGAATCTGCAATTATATGGCCTGTCTTCTTACAATAAAAGTAAGGACTCATCTCATCCTTCTTCTTTTCAAATCTCCATTGATATCTTCCTCTTTGAAAGTTGCTTTGTCTTCCCTTCTTATAAAACATCTTGCACACTTTCCTAATGAGCATGGTAAAATCCTCATCACCGTCTTCCAATGATTCTTCTTCATCAAAGGATGATGGAGTAGCCTTGAAAGCTATCGCTTTCTTCTTTGGAGTCTCCCTTTCTTCTCTCACCTTTATTTTCATCTCATAGATTTTGAGATTCCAATAAAGCCGGAGAAGTCCATCTCCTCTCCATCGTTGAGCTCCTTGAGGGTTGTTGCCTTGACTTCCCAAGCTTTAGGAAGAGTTCCAATGACCTTGCGAATCTTTTGGTCATTGTCAATGGTGTCACCTAAAGAAGATAATCCATTAGTAATCTTAGTGAACCGAGTAAGCATCTCATCTACACATTCATTTTCAAGCATGTAAAAATTCTTATATTGAGAATGAATCATGTCAACTTTAGATCTCTTAACTTGCGACGTCCCCTCATGAGCTATGATTAGATCATTCCAAACTTCATAAGAGGATTTGCAATTAATTACACGAGAAAGATCATCATCATTTAAAGCTTGTGTAAGTGCATATTGGGTTTTGGCATTGGACTCATAGTCCTTGGCGGTTGCTTTGAACCATGTATCCTCGTCACCGTGAGGTCAACAAATTCTTTGGTAATGGCCATGGAAACTCTAACTCCTAGGTACTTGAGGAATAGGTTCATCTTGACCTTCCAAATAGGGAAGTTCAACCCATCAAATTTAGGTGGGGACTTGATGCTAGAGAAGTTGTGTGATGCCATGAAAATAAGTATAAGTGCACAAATAAATAATAAATGCAACAAATAAATATAGCCAAATGAAAAGGATCTCCCTAAGGTGGTTAAACTAAAATTGGGGTTAGGCTCTGATACCAACTGTAATCACCTAGAGAGGGGGTGAATAGGTGATGGTTATAATATATGGTAAATAATGCAAAATAAAAATTAACTTGCTAGCAACCTAGCAAATACCAATCACTACACAAGAAATACTTGCAAATAAGTAAACAATAAAAATGTGCAAGTAAGTAAAGAGAGAGTAGAGTGAAGAGAGAAAGAGTAAGCAATCGCAAACACGATGATATGTTCTGAGGTTCGAGTCACTGCTCTACGTCCCCGCCTTCAACACTATGAAGGATTTTTACTATAACCGATCTCACTAAATCGTCAACCGTTACAAGTTCTCACTAGAACGCAATAGACTTACAAGTCCACTCTCGCAGTACCACAACACTAATACGGAGCTCACTAGCTCACTTGAGGCCGCAACCTCTACAACTTCACAATAGAAGAAAATCGGTGATCTTCACTTGATCACAAAAGGATCACAAGCATAATCCTCTAACTAAGATGAGAAGGTGAAAATCTTTGGGATTGTGTAGCGGAAATAGATTGTAAAGATGTAGAGAAGCGGCTAATTAGTCTCCAAAATTGCATATCTCATACCATATCTTCACATTTATTTAATATTAAATCCTGTTAATAATACCTCTCTTGCATGTTTCTAGGTCCATGGCATGAAATGAAGAAGAAGACCCAAAATCACCATTTAATTGGTGATTAAAAGCCTATAAAGATAGCCATTGACTTTGGAGGGTGATTTTTCATCAAAACCAGGACATGTAGCTGACAGGGGGACAAGCGGGCAACGCGCAGCAGGCGGCGCTACGCGCGTCGCCCTGGTACAGCCGCGAAAATATGGCTTTGGCCGCGTTTCCATGCGTGTACTAGCGCCGTTGAGCCAGTACTTTAGGCCAGGAATTGTCCCCCTGGCCCCCTTCTCCTGGTGTCTATAAATACCCCCTTTGGGGTCCTTTAGAGGATATATCCAGAGAGGTAGGGTAGTTTTCTTCTTCATGTTGTAGTTTAGGGTAGTTTATGTTAGTTGTTCTTCTTCTTCCTCCTTGTATTTTTCATTTCTTGTAGATCTTATAATAGGAAAGAGAGTGGTACATGATTGAAAAGTAAGAGTACTTGTAATAGAAGGTGAAGTGCTATGAAAGGTTCTCTCTTTACCTCTCTTTGTTTTCTTCTCTCTAACTCCTTTTACATATTTAGCTAATTTTCTCTCATGGCAACTAACTGCTAACCAATAACTTGCTAACTTCTTACTTGTTAATCCACATGAATCTAATAGCCTCTACTTGGCCTTGCTCTTGCAAGAGCCATTGATGGCTCATGATGATGGATTCTAACACTCTATCATCCTAACTCTCTAACAAAGTAACATTACTTTATTCCATGCTTACTCTTGTTTAGTTTTGATGGTTTAAGTATAGCTTGCACTTGTTTGTTGAGTTTGGATGTGAAAGTTATCGTATGGGTCATGCTTTGAAACGCTCTTGAACCAAGAACTAGTGATAACCAAGGATACATGTGAGGCAACTATCACTAAAAGGTTAGCATGGTTAGTGGAGCCATTAGTAGTTAGTAGCCATGAGTTTTCTTTCTCTTTTTACTTCTTTTTAGATATACAAATAAAATCACAAATATCACTCTTCTATGTTTCTTACTTCTTTGTTTTCACCGTACTTCTCTTTTCATTCTTTGTTTTCTTTTCTTTTCATTCTTTAAGACATTGAAGAACACTTAACATACACGTGAACATACCGTGTAAGGTTTTATCGCCTCCCGTTCTGGTGGATTCAACTCATTTTAGCCTCTATGCTATAACGGAAGTATCAAGGAAGCCAAAGCACACACACTTTAAATCTTGATCCTAAAACATACACTTTTCGTGCACGGTCTTCCCCCAATCAAATTTTGGCACCATTGCCGGGGATGGGAACAGTTTGATTTCATATTTTTGTTAACTTTTCTTATTTGTTTTTTTGGTGTGCAGGTCAAAGTTTTAGCATTGCAGAAGTCCACACTTGCTTTTGTGTGGTTGGGTAAATTCTTGTATATTCTTATATTCTGCTGATAGTTTTTATTTATTTTACCTATGCACTGTAGTAAATTTAAGAACTAAAATACTAAAATTGGATGCTTTAAAATGATTTAGACATTTGAATTTAGGCACGTGTCGATTTCAATTCCAATATATTGTATTGTGTTCCTATATTGTTGTGATCTTGACGGAGGTGTACATATTGCATTGCATATAATTAGGACAAATATGTGGGTGATTTACTCTCTCTGTGTGTTCATTGTTATCTATATTGAACACTTGCACGAATTGAACTTAAGGGCGTAACCCAAAACAACATAAGGTGGGGAAGTCATTAACCTCTCTTAGCCGAAAAATCACCTCATCACTCACACAACTCAAGTCTTAATAAAAATTGCTAGACGTTGGCCCCTAGGGACATCTCGGACTCATTTAAGGGATTGACCTAAGGGGGAAGTTGTTAGAAGTTGACTCTTGACAAATTAGTGTCAAAGGTTGTGGATTGAGAGGCAAAACCTCGAAGAACAGTGGTTTGGCATAATTAGGCCCGTTGCTCTAGCACGGATATCTCCACTGATCTTGTCCCTACCTGGCTGATTAACTCGTGGTCAGATTCTAACAATATACCCCCCGTGGATAGTCTAACTAGTTAAGAGTCGTCTAGGTCTACGTCAACCCTAGCATAGGCTTGTTTCCTTTTTCTTTTTCTTTGTTTGTTTGTTTGTTTGTCTTCTTTTTTTGTAAATTGTGAAATGGATTTTAACAACAATAAATTTTCAATCCTAATATGAATCCATATTTCACCCCGACCTCATTTGACTCGGATAACTCCGACCCAGTTATGTACAACATATACTAACTATATAGGCCGGATTGGGATTATTCGACTCAATATGACCCATATCCCAACCTTATGATCATAATTTTTAGAATAATTTTAACTCTTTACAGAGTCAATGGGGATTCACCTCCCCGAGTCAAATTTTCAACCATCTTGTCCATAATTTTCACAATATTCATTCCTCGATTTTAATTCATATTCTCTTTTTTCTGTTCCACCAACTGAAGAAAAATCCAATTTGGAAAGGAGTATGGAAGTCATGCTTGAGTCTCAACAACAAACTCAAAATTTGCTCAATCCATAATCCTTCCCAAATCAAACTCCATATACTCCTTTTCTAGAGCATCCAATTGAAGAAGAATCTGAGTTAGAAAAGCATTTGAAACTCTTTTGTGAAACAGTGCAATAATTTCAAAATATGTTGGACTCATCATCTCAACCAAATTTTCAAGAGTCATACTCATCTTTTCCAGTATCACCGATTCAAAATGAACAACTATCAATACTGATCTTGAGTGTGGAACCCTTGCGTGAGTCCAAGCAGCAATCGCAAAATCTGATGGACTCACAATTTCACCACAATTTTCAAAATTAACTTTCATACTTACCTTTTCAAGAAGAACCAATTGCAAAAAGTATGTAATACATGATTCAGACTCAAAATTCTATTACCCAGCCTATCAGTAGGTTAGACTCAATAATGAGCGATTTGATCAATGAGAGTGAGGAAAGTCTTTCTTGTCAACCTTTGACCAATCCTTATATCCCTAACTCTACCGATTGGACCCAAGAATCATACTATTTTGGAAACCAAGATTCAATTTCAGCAAACCCACTTAAACTTGACCAAACTCCAAGGATTGAAAATTACATTGACATTTTGGCAAGTTATCCCTTTCTTGAATTTGAAATTGAACATAATGTGATCCCAAACCTCATGTTGGTGATTCCATTTCACTTTTTGATTTAATAATGACTCCAGTATCTTTACCAGATTTTTTTCTCTATTCTCGAGTCAACATTGAATCCTGTACTAATACACTGTGAACTTGAATCATAAATATCTTCTGATCACACTTCATTGATGGGGAAAGTGTGTGGATATCAATTCTTTGGTTTGGACCCTATTTTTAAACCAATTTCGACTCTCATTATTGAATCTCGATTTGATCTGAGTTAACTTCTCGAGTCAGTATCAGTTTCTATTCCTGTTCCATTTGAGTCTAAATTAATCATCTCCCAAAATCACACTTCATTGTTGGACAAGGATGTTGAAGAAAATGACTCAGTAACTATTTTTGAAAATTGGAAATTGGATGGGGGTGAGTTTTTCAATAAGATCATACAGTTCTCTAACATTTTACTGGGTTGTATTAGAGAGGTCATTGATGGGTTCCTGCGAATTCCATAATATATGATTTGGGTAGCAACGCTTGGCCCAATCAGATCACCACCAGAGCCACCACCATGAGGTAATTTTTCTTCCCTTTCTATTTGTCTCATGTATGTATACATTCACGATATATTAAGGACAATGCATGAGATAAGTGTGGGGGAAGGTGTTGGCCCAAAGGTCCATCACTCTAGTTTTGATGATAATTAACTCATGTAGTTATAGTACTAATGATCTTGTGCTTATTTAGTTTCAGATAATTAATCAAGATCTTAGTCGGTGTTTAGCTTTAACAAAAAATTCAAAGTCAAGTTTTGAAGCTAGCATGTGTTGATTCAAGAGCTCGTGCATCAATATTGCATCAAGTACTAAGAAGAGTCTAGCTCATGGATCAAGGTTTGGACCAAGTCAAATGGAGAAGAAGATTTTCAAAAGAAGATTTTCAAGAAGACTTGTGTCATGTTTGTAAGTGTTAAGATTTATTTTTAGATAAAATGTAAAGGATAGATTAGTTGTGAATTGCTCAAACTCATATACACACACACAAAATTTATTTGTATTTTCATAAAACAGTTTTGATTCTAGAAAATACCATTTTGATTTTGAGCTTCAAAGTATATATCTTTCTGTTTCATGAATAGAGTTCATCAAAACAAGTTTATATGGTTATATGTTTTTCGATTTAATCCATACAAATTGTTGGTTCAAATGTCTAAAAAAACTTATTTGGTGATTCTATATCATATGTTTGAGTCTTGCATTAATCAAAACTTATTTTAGAGCTTATTGTCAAAAATATAGATATTTCATCTCATATGTGTATTTGATCATATCTATACACACTAAGCTTCAAAAGTATTTAAAATATCTTGTTTTTGTATTTGGAGAAATTTTAAAAAAAAATCGTTTTTCAAATTAAAGATTGATTTTGAAAAATACAGATTTTTGTTTAAGGCAAAATTTCTATATTACAAAAATAGTTCAGAATATTGGTAATATGTGTTGATTTTTGATCACACATATTTGTACTTCAAAGTATTTCAAAGAACTTATTTTTGTAGATTTTATGTGATGTTATGAGATTTTATTGAAGTTAAAAAGACCAAGTTTTTAATCTCAAGATGTGCTAACCTGGCCTTCTGGAAGTCGACCATCCAGTGACCGAGACAGAAGTCGGTCGACCAGGAGGTCGACCGATGTGCACAAAATGTGCACAGCCCTTTGGCTTGAGGGTCGGTCGACCAACCCGGTCAACCGTCCAGAGAGCTTTGCTTTTTGGATCTGGCCCCGGTCGACCGGCAGGTCATGCCCAGGGCATGGTCGACCGGGCGGTCGACCGGCAGGCCCCAACGGTCAAAATATGACCATTGGTTGGTCGACCGGTCGGTCGACCGACAGGTCATTTGACCTGCAGTTTAACCCCAACGGCTAGTTTTTGATCCCCTATAAAATAGGGTTCCCTTGGCCTGTTTTCTATAAGATTTGAAGAGGTTTTAAAGCCAGTTTTTCCTACCTCTCTTAGTGTTTTTCTCCACTTGTTTAAGGACTAATACTTTCATATTAAAAGGAGAGTTTTCAAGAGTGTTTTTCAAAAGATATTTTCTTGAGCTTTTCACAACAATTCTATCTTGTTTTTCTCACACCAAATTGAGCTTTCCATTGCTATATCAATCCTCTAGGGATCTTTGTTGTGAGAGTTATTTTGTGATCAAGAGAAGTGATCACTAGATTTCATTCTTGTATTGTGAGGAGTTGTAGAGGTTGTATCCACGATGAAGAGAGTTTTGTGGTGATCAAGTGAAGTGATCACGAAGTGTTCTGACGTGTGGTTGGAGGAGTTGTAAGAGGTGCGGTCTCGGTAAGCTAATGTGCTTGCATGTGTTGTTCTTGCGGGAACAAGTGAGGGACTTACGGGTCCAAGAGTTCTAGTGTGAACTCGTTGTAGGTGTTGCGGCATCGAGTGATCTTGCGGGATCAATTCTAGTGAAAATCCTTCATAGTGTTGAATGCAGGGACGTAGAGCAAGGGTGCTCAAACCTCGAAACAATTCTCCCGTGTTTGCGATTGCTCTCTCTCACACTTGTGTTTATATATCTTGCTTGCTTACGTTATTTATCTCTTTATATGTTTGATATATCTTGTGCTTAATTGATATATGCTTGGGATTGTTTGCTCACACTTGTACTTAACCTAGAGAGCCATAGTAGCACCTCAACTCTTAATCTAGAGGAATCTTGAGGAGATAGTTCAGAGCCCTTCAACGGAAATTCGGCTACACTCTTGTGTTATACCTTGTGTGTTAGCTTAATAGCCTTCGTTTGCATAAATAGTTTTTAATTCCGCATCATTCATCATTAGATTAGTTAGTACACCTATTCACCCCCCTCTAGGTGTATTTTCAATTGATATTAGAGCTTGATGCTCTTGATTTGGGTCTAACAATCTTGAGTTAAAGATCTTATTTTAGCCAATAACAATATTTGTACACACACATAGTGTTGAAGGTGGGGACATAGAGCAAGGGTGCATGAACCTCGAAACAATTCTCCCGTGTTTGTGGATGCTCTCTCTCTCTCACTTGTGTTTATATATCTCGCATGCTTTCATTGTTTATCTTTTTATATGCCTAATATATCTTGTGCTTAATTAATATATGCTTGGGATGTTTTACTCACACTTGTACTTAACCAAGAGAGCCATAGTGGCACCTCAACTCGTAATCTAGAGAAATTTTGAGGAGATAGTCCAAAGCGCTTCACCGGAAATTCGGCTGCACTCTTATGTTATACCTTGTGTGCTAGCTTAATAGCCTTCATTTGCATAAATAGTTTTAATTCCGCATTATTCATCATTAAATTAGCTAGTACACCTATTCACCCCCCTCTAGGTGTATTTTCAGAGGGTTTACTGATGTAGGTTGTTTAAATTTTCTTTCTTTTACACTTCTTTTTAGGAAATTTTTAAAATTTTCTTTTATAAAGAAACTCTTTTCTTTTTTTTACAAAACTTTTTGAATTAAGAGAAATAGTTTTAATTTATTTTTAAGAAAATTAAGATTATCTTAAGAATTAGGAAGACCTGAAATTATGAATTTTTAAACCAAGTCAAAATAATAGATCTTGTTTGAATTTTAGGATAAGGAAGTAAGATTAGAAAGATAATTTGTTTTTGAATTTTTTGCCTTAGATCTATGTACTTCACACTTACATAATTTTTTGGGATTGAAACAAAGTCTGAAAAATGCCATTAAAAAATGTCAAAAAAATATATGAAAAAAAATGATGATAAAACCACTTATTGAAGTTGGATAATTATGCCTTTGGAAGCATGATTATTCACGCCTAAAATGATAGACAAAAATAAAATAATCCTCTTTAGTTTTGTGGTCTTGTTTTCTCGAGTCCTTAAGTCCGAGGGATGTTTTCTCATCTGGTGCCCTAAAACTATCTAGTTTAGGAGTCACTGGCTAAAGGCTCACTACCCGGAAAGATAGAAAGCCTAAGGAACTAAGGGAAGAAAAAAATAATAATATAAATAAATGACATCAAAGTTAGAGTTGATATATATCCTAAAAATCTTCACTGTTCACAAAGTGCATATTTTTCTTAGAGTTTTATGAAAGATCAAAGAAGCGATTCAATTTTAAATTCTTACATATAATTTATAACAAGATTTTGCATTATGACTTAATTTAAGGAAGAATAATTTTTGCTTAACCTATGACCTTGGATCACTTAAATTTTTGCAAAAATATTTTAACACTTTTCTCTATTTCAAAATGTGTTTTCAAAATACTAACATTTGATTTCTTTCTTTATGGATTTTGTGAGTGTAATCTGCTGAAAGCCCTCAGAAGACAAAACTCTTTCTCTAAGAAAACCTAGAGGTTTAACATCTTATTGCACACGCTCAGTGCAATCGCGTCACCTGCGAAAGTGGTGTAATAATCTTCTTAGTTAGTTTTTTCTTGTTTTGCTTGGGACGAGCAAAAGATGAGTGTGTGGGTGTGATTAGTCTCTAAAATTGCATATTTCATACCACATCTTCACATTTATTTAATATTAAATCCTGTTAATAATAGCTTTCTCGCATGTTTCTAGGTCCATGGCATGAAATGAAGAAGAAGACCCAAAATCACCATTTAATTGGTGATTAAAAGCCTATAAAGATAGTCATTGACTTTGGATAGTGGTTTCATCAAAATTAGGGGCCCAAATTCAGAAACCAGGATATGCAGCCGATAGGGGGACAAGCGAGCAGCGCGCAGCAGGCGGCGCTGCGCGTGCCGCCCTGGTATAGCTGCGGCAACGCGGCCAAAAGCAGTGTGGCGCCGCCCTGGTACAGCCGTGGCAACGTGGCTTTGGCCGCGTTTCGGTGAGTGTACTGGAGTCGTTGCGCCAGTACGTCGGGCCAGGGTTTGTTCCCCCTGGCCCCCTTTCTCCTGATACCTATAAATACCACCTTTAGGGTTCTTCAGAGAAGATATCCAGAGAGTTAGGGTAGTTTTCTTCTTCATGTTGTAGTTTAGGGTAGTTTAGATTAATTGTTCTTCTTCTTCCCATTTATATTTTTCATTTCTTGTAGATCTTATAATAGGAGAGAGAGTGATACATGGTTAAAAAGTAAGAGTGCTTGTAATAGAAGGTGACAAGCTATGAAAGGTTCTCTCTTTACCTCTCTTTATTTTCTTCTCTCTAACTCCTTTTACATGTTTAGCTAATTTTCTTTCATGGCAACTAACTACTAACCACTAACTTGCTAATTTCTTACTTGATAATCCACATGAATCTAATAGTCTCTACTTGGCCTTGCTCTTTCAAGAGCTATTGATGGCTCATGATGATGGACTCTAACATCTTAACTCTCTAACAAGCTAACATTACTTTATTCCATGCTTACTCTTGTTTAGTTTTGATGGTTTAAGTGTAGCTTGCACTTGTTTGTTGAGTTTGGATGTGAAAGTTGTCGTATGGTCATACTTTGAAACGCTCTTGAACCAAGAACTAGTGATAGCCAAGGATACATGTGAGGCAACAATCACTAAGAGGTTAGCATGGTTAGTGGAGTCATTAGTAGTTGTAGCCATGAGTTTTCATTCTCTTTTTACTTCATTTCAGATATACAAAAAAATCACAAATACCATTCTTCTATGTTTCTCACTTCTTTGTTTTTACCGTGCTTCTCTTTTCGTTCTTTATTTTCTTTTCTTTTCATTCTTTAAAACATTGAAGAACACTTAACATACACGTGAACATACCATGTAAGCTTCTATCGCCTCCCGTCCTTGTGGATTCAAGTCGTTTTAGCCTCTATGTTATAACGAAAGTATCGAGGAAGCCAAAGCGCACATACTTTAAATATTAATTTCAAAACATACACTTTTCGTGCACGATTTTCCCCGATCAAAGGCTCAAGCTAAAAATCAAGAATATGAAATTTTGGCTCAAAAGAAAATCTTTAAGAAAAAGCTAAATCCTGATGTAAACTTGTAAAAACTTAATCTAAACTTTAGAAATCTGATAGTTAGGTTTTTCTATAGTCTCACTATTCATAGGGGATGAAAACATGAGAAGAAAACCCAAAAGAGTCATTGGGAAAAGACCCAGAAAAAGACAAAACAGAATATAGTCGTTAGGAAAAATCTAGAAGAAAATCCTTCTGTCGGTCGACCGGCAGGTCCACTGCCAACGGTGAGATTTTCGACCGTTAGGGTTAGCGGTCGACCGTTGTTCCCAATCAGAGATCAAAACTCTATGTCAGTCGACCGGGGCAGTCGATCGAACCCAACCGAGAACAAAGCTCTTACAGTCGGTCGACCGCCCGTTGACTGAAGTGCACAAATGCACTTTGGTGCATGTCGGTTGATCGCCCCGTCAACCGACAGAGCAGAATTACTCTGCCTAGGTCGACCGGCCGATCGACCGACTTTAGGCCAAAAGCTAGATATTGAAATCTTTTTGAAACCAAACTTTTTCCGACAAAATAAACTTTGATCTTTAAATACAAAATAGAGTTCTAGGGACTTGATAAAATGAGTATTTGATCATGAATCAACACAAAACAAAGTTAGAACTATATTTTGTAAAAACACTTTTCCAAAATCAAAAACTGGTTTTTCCGAAACTTATTTTTCCAAAACTTGATCTTGAAAATGGAAAAGAGAAATGTTTTGAGATCTTCTCAAACACTTTAGGAATGTAAAAGAAGTGTGTGTGTGCGCGCGCGCGCGTGTGTGCGTCAATCCCAAAAGCTATCACCTATATCATCTTGATTTTAACAAACGACTATAAATCCTATCTAAAAAGCAAAGAAGCAAAAATACAAATCTTGATATAGTCTTCTCTTGTATACTTGATCCTTGAGCTCTTCTATGTGTTTAGGCTCTGGGATCTACATCTTCTTGGCTTCCAAATGTGTGAGTCTTGTGATGGAACCAAAATGCAACAAAAAATTAACCTGAAATTTAGTTAAACAAATTTGTTAAAAACATAACTACATATGTTTTGTTATCATCAAAACTAGGGCTAATTGCCTTTGGGCTAACAAATATTAGTTACGTTTCTACCGAATTTCAATTGGCTGATTTTTTACTAAACCAATTGATTCTAATAGATTTTCGTTCATTTTTGGTGAACTAAATGTTTGCATAATAGATTCATGATTCCTAAGCTTAGAATTTTTTATTTAAATTGGTATCTTTCAATCGGTATTTTTTTTTACTTGTTTTCCAATTGATTTCAAATATCCATGTTTATTTCAAATAGCTTACATGATTTTTTATTGGTATCTTTCAATTGGTATCCATATTTCAATTGTTTTTAAATTGGTATTATGTTTTCCAAATTTTTATGTATGACAAAAAGGAGGAGAAGAATTGTATTTATTTATAGTTATTTTGTTTTAAATCTATTTACCCATATTTAATGCAATAGTTAGTTAAGTACTATTGACTTTATTGCATATGTTGTTGGTAGGAGGAGACATGGTTGGATGGATGGTTATTTATCCATATTATTCTAAATTGTTGAATTTCTATATATATGTGTATGCATGTGACCAGATTACATTGACAAAAATGTTTTGGCATATTGAATTCAAATAAGCATAATTGGAGGGGGAGCTTTTCTAGCTCTTCAGATTATTTTTGATAAATAACTCATGTGTTTTGTTATTGATGAATGTCCTATTGTATATATGTTTTATATCCTTTTATACCTTTTTTTCCATTTTAATGCAGCATTGGTAATTTGTTTTATTAACTTTTGCAGAGTTAGAGTCAAAGAGCAATTTTATAAAAAAGATCAAATAAACGAAGAAAAACAAGAGTTGTAGAGGAAGAATTTTTAGTAGACTTAGAGCCAGAGATCCTAGAAGAGTCATCAAAAGAAGCGAAGAAGGCCAAAGAAATTTCAGAGGATAAGTCAAAAGTTATACGGTGAATCCGCCATACAAAAAGCGAATCCGCTGTTGACTGGTCAAAGGAGGTGAAGCGCTTGGCCAGCTGTTCTCTGAGTAAAATTTGATTTTGCATTGTATTTAACAGCGAAAATGTTATATTACACAGCGAATTCGTTAGCTTGCTTAGTCGATTACTGAGGTAATTTTTTCAGAATTTGTTTAGGACTTTGTATTAGTTTTTGGAATTATTATTCAGCATTAGGGTTTCTTAGGCCTATATAAAGACCTGCATACTCTTGTATTTGATATATAATTTTTGTAGATTCAAATTTGGAGATTACTTCTTTAATAAAGTTTTGAATTTTCTGCAACTTGCTGAGTCTTAGAGGAAAAAATCAGAGGAAGAAGAAACTTCAATTAGGTTTTTCCTTTTCTTTTCTCTAGTTAATTTATTTAATATTTTTTCTTTTAAAATCATGTTTTCTTATTTTTTTGCTTATGAACTAATTACTTTAGCTAGGGCTTAGGCTAGGCTATCTATGGAAAATTGTTCATGAGCTATTTGTATTTAGTTGTTTTTATTTGAATTATTTCTTAATTTTTATTTTTATTTTATTGTCTAATAATTGATGGCCACAATTATTTAGACGGTTAGGTTTGAGACTGACAGAAGATAATCTAACAATGCATTTAGGAATAGAAATCACTAGTTATAGGCTGAGACCGATAGGAGAAGTATAGATAGTGTAATCTTTCATAAAAGAATCATAAATCTTAATGCTATTGTAGATTAGTAAATTCACTAGAACGGAAGATTGTGATTTTAGTTTAGGGTTAGATTTAATGATGCTCGACGGAGCTTGTTAGATACCAAAGAATTTTTCAATTATTAGCAATATTTAGATAAAGCTTCTAATACAATTAATTAGAATAAATCTGAAATAGATATGCCAAAGACCTAAAGCTATAGTATCCTTCTCATATAAGAAAAACACTCTTATAATTAATTTCACTTATTTTCTAATTTTTCAAATAAGATTAGAAATAATTAATAGTGGTAATTAAACACAAACCATGTGGATTCGACACTCTATCTTATCATTTTATTACTTAAAATGATTGGTATAATTGTCAGTTTTCGCACCAAGTTTTTGGCGTCATTACCGTGGATTGATTATTTAATATCACAGATAATTAAATCTGATCTTAGTTTAAATTTTACTTTTTTGCATAAATTTACAGTGTCAATTTTTTGTTTCAGATCAGGAAGCAGACTGCAAAAGGTCAAAGAAAGACAGCTAATCCGTCATCTGAACAGCGGATCCGTCATCCAGAAATTTCTTCTGAAGTCTGAATTTCAGGATCCAATTCCTGAAACTTTATGCTACGTCTAGGAGTTCTGACGTGATAAAACCTGATTCAGAAATCGAGAGAACCATCAGATGCTTTTTAAAGGAGAAGAGAGAGCGAGAAGTGGAGATGGCGAACAATAAAAAATGCAAGGCATTGAGAGGTTACGCTATGCAATCCACATCAGCTGCTGCATCCTACATTATCAAGCCGAATATTCAAGCCAACAACTTCGAGTTGAGGACCGGTGTTGTACAATTGGTTCAAGAGCTTTTAAAAGCAAGAGCCATAAGATCACTCATCACACCCAAACTCAAATAAATAAGTGTAAGCTACACTTAAACCATCAAAACTACACTAGAGCAAGTATGAAATAAAGTAATTTTAGCTTGTTATAGAGTCAGATCTTAGAGTATTAGAATCCATCATCATGAGCTATCAATAGCTCTTGCAAGAATAAGGCCAAATAGAGGCTAATAGATTCATGTGGATTGTCAAGTAAGGAGTTAGCAAGTTAGTGGTTAGTAGTTAGATGCCATGAAAGAAAATTAGTTAAACATGTAAAAGATTAGAGAGAAGAAAACAAGTAGAAATAAAGAGAGAATTTTTCATAGACTGTCACCCTCCATTACAAGAGCTCTAACTTTCATCCTAAGAATCACTCTTCTAAACTTTTACAAGATCTAAAAAAGAAAAAAATACAGAAGAAAAGAACAAGAAAAACTAAACTACACTAAAGAGAAGAAACTATCCTAAAAAAATTTCTCCCTCAAATCTGCTCAACACTGGGGTATTTATATCCAAAGGGGGCCTCTGGGAGTCAATACGGGGCCACTCATCAAAACTCGACGTGTGACTCCCTGGTACAACCACGGAAATACATCCCATGCCGCATTTCCACGACCATACGGGCGCCACGCGTGCGGCGCCAAAGTGCACACTTTGGTTGCACATTAGTCCATGTACCTGCTCTTGGTTTGTGCTTTTCTGCACCTAGAATTGGCAGATAGGGTTCAAAGTCTTGGGCAATTTCTAGGCTCTAAAAATCTCCAAATAAGTGAGAGTTTGGGGCTTCTTTTTCACTTCATATCATGGACCTAGAAACACACAAGAAAGATATTATTAACAGAATTTTATTTAGAATAAATGTGAATATATGGTATACAATATGAATATTTGGAGATTAATCACACCCCCACACTTATCTTTTACTCGTCTCGAGAAAAAATAAGAAGAAAAACTAACTAAGAAATTTATTATACCACTTTCGCAGGTGAGATTACACTGGGCGTGTGCAACAAGCCGTTAAACCTCTAGGTTTTCCGAAGAGGAGGAGTTTTGTCTCTGAGTGTTTTCAGCAGATTACACCCACAAAATCAATAAATAAAGAAATCAAATGTTAGTATTCTGAAAACGTATTTTGAAATAGAGAAAAGTGTTGAAATATTTTTGCAAAAATTCAAGTGATCCTAGGTCATAGGTTAACCAGAAGTTATTCTTCCTTAAAGTAAGTTTAGATGCAAGATCTTATTTTAAATTAAAGGTAAGAATTTTAAATTGAATTGATTCTTTGATCTTTCATAAAACTCTTAGATAGCATACGCTTTGTGAATAGTGAATATTTTTGGTATATCAATTCTAACTTTCATGCAATTTATTTTTTGATATATATAAAATTTTCTTTTTTCTTACCTTAGTTTTTTTATGCTTTCTTGTTTATCCAGTAGTGAACCTTTAACCCGTGACTCCCAAACCAGATGGTTTTAGGGCACCAGCTGAGAAAATATCACACAGGCTTAAGGACTCGAGTAAATAAGGCCACAAAGCTAAAGGGAATTATTTTATTTTTTGTCCACATTTTAGGCGTGAATAATTATGATTCTTGAGGCGTAATCCCAGCTTCAATAAGTGATTTTTTTTTAATTTTTTAATTTTTATGGCATATTTATTCTTTGTTTCAATCCAAAAATTATGAAGTGTGAAGCGCATATATTTAAAGCAAAAAAATTCAAAACTAAATTAGCTTTTCAATCTTACTTTCTTATCCTAAAATTTAAACAAAATCTATTATTTTGACTCAGTTTAAGAATTCATAATTTTACGTCTTCCTAATTCCTAAAAAAACTATTTCTCTTATTTCAAAAAGTTTTGTAAAAAGAAAAGAAAAGGATTTCTATACAAAACAAAAGATCTAAAAATTTCCTAAAAAGAAGTGTCAAAGAAAGAAAATTTAAAGCAAACTATTAGTAAACCCTCCCCCATACTTATTTCATGCATTGTCCTCACTGCATCGTGAATGTGTATATGCATGAAACAAATAGGGAAGAAAAATTACCTCAGGATGGTGGTTCCAGTGGTGGCCTGATTGGCCCATAAAATGCGACCCAATCTAAAGATTATGGAGTTCAAAGAACCCACTATTGACCTCTCAAGTATAACCCATTAAAATATTATTGAAATGTATGATCTTAGTGAAAATATTATCCCCCTCAAATGACCGATTTTCAGAATTAAACTCAAAGCTATTATGTTCAGCATTGTTGTCCAATAATGAAGTGTGATTGTGGAAGATAATTGATTTGGACTCAAAAGGAACAGGAACAAATACTAACTCAGGAATTTAACTTAAATCAAGTCGAGATTCAAAAGTGAGAGTCGTAATTGGCTCAAAAATGGGGTCCAAACTAAAGAATTGATGTCCACACACTTTCCTATCAATGAAGTGTGATCGTAAGATATTGGTGATTTAACTTCATGGTATACTGATACAGGATTCAATGCTGACTCCAGAATATGGAAAGAAATCTCGTAAAGATATCAGAGTTATTATTGAATCAAAAATGAAACGGAATTACCAATTTGCCGATCAGGATCATATTCTTACATCAGTTTAATTTCGAGAAAAGGATAACTTGTCAAAATGTCAAGGTGATTTTTAAAATTTTGAGCAAGTTCAAATTGATGTAATGAAATTGAATTTTGATTTTCGTCCACGGAAGGAATGTGAATGGATGAAATGATTAATTCAAGTTCAGGAATTATGGAAATCAAAACTGGCTCAGGAATGTTACTTAGTTTAAGTAACACTATAGGAGTTGATATTGATTAAAGGATTGAACTCGAATCTCTAAATTGAGGCTCAGGTTTACATTCATCTTCAAGTTCAATTTCAGAAAAATGATAACTTGCCAAAATGTCAAAGAGTTAATTTTGGTCAAGTGCAGGTTGGTATGATGAAATTGAAAGTTGATTTCCAAAATAACATGATTCTTGGGTTATATCAATAGAGTTGAAGATATCAGAATTGGTCAATAATTGCTAAGAGAAAGTTTTCTCATTCTTATAAGAGCAAGCCAATTGACTCTGTTTTGATTCTAACCTATTGATAGACTGGGAAGGAAAATTTTCATGATTTTGCATCATGTCCTGCAAGCATTCTACACTCATTTCCAAGCAGAATATTTCTACTTGGGGAGATGGGTCAGGAAAGGGAGAGTATGAATCTTGAAAATTTGGTGGACATTGGAAGTCAAACATGTTTGAAATTGTCACTCGGATTCCTGCAAGAGTTTCATAGTTCTTTCTAACAATGTTTTTTCTTTTGGTAGTTCTGAAAAGAGCTATATGGGTTTTGAAAATTCTGTGGATATGATGAGGCCATCATGCTTTCAAATTGTTTTTGAGCCTCTAACATGATTTCCATACTCTTTTGTAACTCTGATTTTTCTTCAATTGGTGGCTTAGGAAAAGGAGTATGTGAAGCAGACTATGCAAAAGAAGATGGTGGACAAGATGATTGATAATTTAACTCGGGGAGGTGAATCCCCATGGACTCTGTGATGAGCAAAAATTATTTTGAAAATTTTGAGCATAGAATTGGGGATATGGGTCATATTGAGTCGGACAAACCCAACCCGGCCTATATGGTTGGTTCATGTTATACATAACTGAGTTGAAGTTATCTGAGTCAAATGAGGTCGAGGTGAAAAATAGATTCATTTGATTGAAAATTTTTTGGTTATATTCCATTTTATCATAACAATCACAAACAAAAAGAAAAAATAAATAAACAAACAAAGAAAAAGAAATTTTCAAAAACAAGCCTATACTAGGGTTAACCTAGACCTAAACAACTCCTAACTGATTAGACTATCCACTGCGGTATATTGCAGCAATTTGATCATAAGTTAATCGGCCAAGTAGGGGCAAGACTAGTGGGAAGTATCTATGCTTAAGCAACGGGCCTAATTATGCTAAACCACTGTTTTTCGAGATTTCACCTTTCAATCCTCAACCTTTGTCACCGATTTGATAAGAGTCAAATTTTAACAACTTTCCCCTTAGGTCAATCTCTTAAATGAGTTTGAGATGTTCCTAGGGGCCAACGTCTAGCAAGTTTTATTTAGTCTTGGGCTATGTGAGTGGAGAGGTGATTTTTGGACAAAGGAAGGGTAATGACTTCCCTACCTTATCTTATGTTGGGTTATGCCTTTAAGTTCAATTCGTACAAGTATGCAATATAGATAAGAACGGACACACAAAGCGAGTAAATCACCCAATGTTTGTCTTAACTATATGCAGTACAATATGTACACCTTGGTCCAGATCACAACAACAGAAGAACAAAATACAGTATATTGAAATTGAAATAGACACGTTCCAAGATGCAAACGCCTAAACCATTTTAAAACATCTAATTACCGTAATTCTTAATTATTATAGTGCACAGGTAATCTAAAAAGAAAACTAGCAGCAGAGTACACAAATATATGAAAATAAAGATACCCCGCAAAAGATGAAGATCAAAGCCCAGAAAATGCAGCGTTTTCGCCGAAGGCCTGGCCGCAGTAAAATAGAGGGCAGCAACTCTCTACTTTCTTGAGTAGGGAGATACAGCAGAGTGTGGACTTCTGTAATTGTTAGATTCTGAAAATTTTTACCTGTACCTAAAAACAAAGAAGAAAAGATAACAAAAACCTGAAATTAAACCGTTCTCATCCCCGACAATAGCGCTAAAATTTGATTGGAGGAAAACGATGCATAAAATGTGTCATTTTGAAATCAAAAATTAAAGTGTGTGTGCTTTGGTTTCCTCGATACTTCCGTTATAGTATAGAGGCTAAACGGGTCGAATCCACAAGGACGGGAGGCGATAGAAGCATTAACGATATGTTCATGTGTGTGTTAACGGTTCTTCAATGTGTCAAAGAATCAAAAGAAAAGAAAATAAAGAATGAAAAGAGGAGAGTACAGTGAAAACAAAGATAGAAACACTGAACAGAAGGTATTTGTGATTTTTGAAATTATTTCTAAAACAAAGTAAAAATAGAAGAAAACTCATAGTTACTAACTACTAATGGCTATACTAACCATACTAATCTCTTAGTAATAGTTGCCTCACATGTATCCTTGGCCATCACTGGTCCTTGATTCAGGAGTTTCTCAAAGCATGACCCATAAGATCACTCATCACATCCAAACTCAAATAAATAAGTGCAAGGTAAACTTAAATCATCAAAACTACACTAGAGTGAGCATGGAATAATGTAATGTTAGCTTGTTAGAGAGTTAGATGTTAAAGTTTTAGAATCCATCATCATGAGCCATCAATGGCTCTTGCAACAGCAAGGCCAAATACAGGCTAATAGATTCATGTGGATTATCAAGTTAGGAGTTAGCAAGTTAGGGTTTAGTAGTTAGATACCATGAAAGAAATTAACTAAACATGTAAAAAGTTAGAGAGAAGAAAACAAGTAGAGATAAAGAGAGAATCTTTCATAAAGTGTCACCCTCCATTATAAGAACTGTAATTTTTATCCTAAGAATCACTCTTCTGAACTTTTATAAGATCTAAAAGAAAGAAAAATATAGAAGAAAAGAAGGAAAAAAACTAAACTGCACTAAAGAAAAGAAACTACCCTAAAAATCTACATCCCTCAAATAAGCTCAACACTGGGGTATTTATAGCCAAAGGGGCCTCTGGGATCAATACGGGGCCACGCGTCAAAACTTGACGCATGGCTCCATGGTATAGCCGCGAAAACGCAGCCCAGGTCACATTTCCGCGGCCGTATGGACGCCAGCGCCATAGTCCTTGTACCTACTCTTGGTTTGCGATTTTTACACCCAGATTGGCAGATAGGAGTTCAAAGTCTTGGGCTACTTCTAGGCTCTAAATATCACCAAATAAATGAGAGTTTGGGGTTTCTTCTTCACTTCATGCCATGGATCTAGAAACACACAAGAAAGCCATTATTAACAAATTTTTATTCAAAATAAATGTGAAGATGTGGTATAAAAAATGCATATTTGGAGACTAATCCCCACTCTGTTATGGGTTTTACCCCCACTCGGACTAGACACATCCAATTTGTTGCTGGGTCGTATCCCCACTTTAAGTCCTTTCCAAATTTGAAAGTAAACATTCTGGAGAGCCTATAGTTTCATGAAACATATGGCATATATATAAGAGTTTCTTATTTTATTATCCCCTAGATGTATTAGTTTTATGTGATTAGAGGCTGAAAAAATCAAATATACCGGAGAGGCATAATTTGCCCATGTATTATCTGAACACCACTTTTTGTGAATTATATGCGTATGTGTTACTCACTCTGGGGTGACATGGTTGTGTATGTTTGACACATAGCCACACAAGACACATGATATATACATGAGGGTTTTTTTGTTTGGATTATCCCCTCGAGTACTAGCTTCTTGCGATTAGAAAGTCAAGCATGTATATTGTTATCCCAATCTATTTAATTTACATCTTATAATTTATTATAATACTGCATCTAACATTTAATTTAAGTTTTCATTGCATGTTTATATGCACATCATCCCTCCACTGCTCGAATTTCCCCACTCGGAGGCCCAACTATACTGTAGGAATTTTTCTCTCTCGGAGCCCTGCCAAATTCCACACTCCGCTATTGGTATTTTCCTCACTCGGAGGCCCCTCTACTGTAGTGATATCTCTCTCTCAGAGTCCCAAGTTCACAACTCTATTGATGCATCTCACCCCAACTCAGAAGCATACATGAATCTAACTCCACTGTTAGGTTTTCCCCACTTAGAGGATAAATTTGCAGGTACCACTGATGAGACTATCCCCACTCAGAAACAATACCGCAAAATTACCAAACTATTCCTATGCTAAATCAAACAATCTGGAATTAAAAGGTCAGCACTCCAAAGAATGTGTGATCACACAAATACCAAAGCCAACGGTAAGACAAGCTAGGTAAGATTTAAACAAACATTTTCATTCCCAAAGAAATATTCATATATTTATTCTAAATCATTCCATTCCAAATACATTCCATCAAAGACACACTTTATGATATCTAATAAGAGTAATATGAGTTCCATTACACTTTTGTGTTTATTTTTTTGAAAAGAAATATGGATGATCTAACTCTTCCCATCCAGTGCTATCACCATCAAATAGGTTCCTGATGTTGAAGCAAACAAACATCAGCTTATCAGAGAACACTTCTTACAGACACAACCTTATTGTTCACGGTACCGTCCAAAGGCCCTGTAAGAAGCTCTGTGATGCTCGTTCAAAAAATAAAGAGTTGCTTTAAATAAGAATCTTCTCCTCTACACCTCGAACCCCAGATGGAAATTCGCAAGCCAGTGATGATATCACACCAACGGCCCTTTTAAGAAAAGGTCAGAGCTCTGAAAGCAAGAGTGCTTCATCAATAACATCCTGAGGAATACCTGCATACTCCCCTCCCATTGCTCACCATAAGGAAAGAATCTCTAAGTGCAAAGCAACAATTTCTGACCGGAGTGAAGACTCAAAGATGGCGATCGAATCCGATCCACCTCCATGACCGTCCAGGACAGTCCCCACTCCTACCGCATACACGTGATTGGACACACAAATTGCATATTTATTATTAAATTTTTTACATCTATCTTGTAATAAATATGCTAATCACCTTGTCTTAATGTCTAATTCATGTAGAATATGATTAATGAAGGGAGATAAGATAATACTAAATAAAAATTAGTTAAAACGGATTTATATGGATCTATTTGGTTTCTTGAAGTTAAAAGGGACATTGCCAAATCCAGAGCAAATCAGAGAAGATAATATCTGATAAAAATCAGTTAAAACTGGATTTTTGAAGATTTATTTGGTTAGCTTGAAGAATAAAGGAGATGAGACAAATCCAGAAGTCCAAATGCAACCCTATAAATATACAAAGGGATACCTAAAGGATTGGGATATATATTCAGAAGATTCAGAGAGATAATATACAATCCAACTGAAAATCAAGAAATAAACAAAAATTTATCTCCAACCTTATCAGAAAATCTTTTTTGTTGGGCAAGCGATTTTTTTCATATCTCCACACGCATTCCCCACTTCATCTTCTCCTATAAATACTGCAATTTCAGAAGGCAAAGAGAACATTTCAGCAGAGAGCATAATCTAGGCTATTCTTTAGTTTGTAACTTAAGTTTTTAAGTTTTTTTTATGTAAATTTTATTTATGTAACTGAGAAGAGAGGAGAGTATCATGGGAGAATGAGAGTGAAGCTTATACTGAGGGTGACACTAGTATAAGTAAGTCTTCTATTCTTTCATTGTTATTTGAATCGAATAAAAAATTATCTTTTCTTCTTTACTCTTGTTTTTGTTTACTTCTCTCTAAGTGCTTATAAATATAAGTGATTCCTATAGCCTCGAAATTGCCTTGCCATTGCGAGTGTCGCTAATAACTTGTGATGATGGATAATTGTTCATTTGTTAGTTTAGCTTGCCCCTTAATTCATAGTGTAGATCGGGAATGAAAAAAGATCCTATAGACCATGCTCTGCTTGCTTTCAAAGGCAATGTAAGTCATCGCGATGGATTCAAGGTAAACAAGCGCTAAAAAGGTATGTAACACTTCTTTTCTATTTCAATTTCTTAGTTTAGAAACCAATTTCAAAAACCAACTCTCTACTATTTTTATTTCTTTGTATAAACTCATTTTCTATTTTCTTCACTTTCTCAATCTACCACTTTCTTCTTAATTTAACAATAGACTCTTTTTCCTTTTATTACAAGAACAAAGAAGGCTTTTAACCATTTCAAGCAAACTAAAGAGAACTTACAATATGCTTCCATTGCGAGTTCCTCCTTGTGGATCACGACCCGCTTAGCAACTTGCTATTGCGCTAGAATTAAGAACCTTGCACTTTCTTAATCTTCATTTCTAAATTATGTATTTTCTGTGCAGGTAGAAACTCAATCAAATTTTAGCGTTTTTGCTGAGGAGAGACGGTAAATAACTCTTTTTATTTACTTTATTGGTTAACTTTCTTCTCTGTTCTTGTGTACAAGAGGAGACATCAAAGAAATTTTTGCTGTAGTGGACATATAAATAGCCCTAGACTCCGCTTACGAAAGCAGAGCCCAGAAGCTCTCAGATTTGCCGCATTCCCGCGGTAATCTGAGTGAACTACTAACCTGTATTTTTTTTTGCAAGTTGGTTGAATTGTAAAGTTTAAGTTTTATAGCTATTTATTTTCTTATTTAACTTATTGTGCGTACTTTTCTAACCTCAACCGTAAATTGTTGCTTGTAAATGCAAAAAAAATGTTTAGATTACATTTAGGCACGTGTTTATTTTGTTACATTTTCTATTTACTGTTGAAGAGTGCGGGAGCTAAGGTATGTGTGCATAGCATTTAGTATAAGGTTCATTCTTGTATGAAATATTGCTTAAGTGTTACTTTTTTGTTTGCACTGCACTAAACTGAATTAAGGGATTTGTCATATAAATAAGATAAGGTGGGGAAGTCATTACCCTCCTTTAGCCCATAAATAATCTCTTCACTCATTAATTCAAGCTTAACTTAAAACTGAGTAGACATTGACCCTAGGGACATCTCAGACTCAATAGGAGACTGACCTAAGGGGAAAGTTGATTAGAATTTGATTCTTACCAAATCAGTGTCAAAGGTTGGGGATTGAGAGGCAAAACCTAAAAGAATAGATTTTTTTCTTTTTTGTTTGTTTATTTGTTTGCTTGTTTTTGTTTTTGACATCTTTGGTGATATGGATTACAATTATACTTATTCCAATGCATATAGTGATCCATACTTCACACCAATCTCTTTTGACTCGGATATTGCCAACCCGGCATATCATAACTTTAACCAACCAAGTATGCAGGATTGGTCTTATCAAAATCAATATATGCCCCAGTCCCAATATTATGAACAAGACTGGAACAATCATCATCATTCTTCACAGAGTCAATGGGGATACAACTCTCCCGACTCATATGGTCAGAAACCTTTCCAACATCCATCTTCATATACTCCTTTTCAAGATCAACCTATAGAAAAAAATCAGATTTAAAAAAAAGTTATGAAGCCTTCCTTGAGTCTACACGTCAAAATCAAAATCCAACAGACTTACAAGCCCATCAAGATTTTCAAATCCAAATTCTTACTCCATTTTTAAAGTCCCACAACAAGAAGAAGAACCTACAAACTTTGTTAGGAGTATGGAAAACCTGATTCAGTCCGAAAATTATTTTTCTCAATCTCTCAATAGGCTAGAAGTACAAATGAGTCGTTTGATCAACATAGTAAAAAATAAAAATGAGGAAACTCTATCAACACATGTTTGACCATTCCCGATTTGCCTTGTCATATTGATAAGAACGAAGAATCATGGTGTCTTAGAGACTTTAACAAAGAACCAATTTCATCACACAAACTTGAACTTGACCAATTATAAACCTTGAACAAATTGGTAAGTTTTTCATTCAATGAGATTGAACATGAATGTGAATGTGACCCCGATCCCCAACTTTTTGATTTAGTTCCCATCTTCAAATTTATGTTGACTCCGGTATTCTTACCCAATTTCGACCAATTTTCTGAGCCAACATTTATTTTCGTACCTATAAATCTAGAAATTGAATTACCAATTTTGAATAGTCACATTTCATTGATAGGAAAAGAATGTGAAATTAAATTCTTTGATTTGGACTCGACTTAAACCAAAACTGACTCTCGAACCCAAAGTTGATTTTTCCGAGTTAGTGTTGGATCCCGAACTTTTCATTTCAGAGCTCAAATCATCCATTCCACAAAATCACATTCTATTGTTGGACCAAGATAGTGACCATGATTACTTCGTGATGATTTTCTAGGACTGGTCATGTAAAGGGAATAATATTCATGATAGGATCTTTCATGATCCTATTCATATTGGCATTATAAATATGTAAATAGAAAAGAGGTCAATAAAGATGGGTTCCGTGAACCACTATGTAATCTTGATTGGGCAGCAACGCTTAGCCCAATCCGACCACCACCAGAACCATTACCTTGAGGTAAAATATTCCTTTCCTTTCTTCTTTTTCATGCATTTATGCATTCATTCATACATTAAGGACAATACATGAGCTAGGTGTAGGGAAGGGTTCTAACATAACATAGGTTTTCTTTTTATTTTGAAAAATAAAACATTTTCTTTGCCTTTAAAAACTTTTTGAAAAGAGAAAAAATATTTTGACCTATTTATTGTTAAAAAATTGAGTTAATTTTAAGGAATAGGAGAATCAAAATTAAAATTTCTTATACTTGGTCAAAATAAGATTATTTGTTTGATTTTTAGGATTAGGAAGAAAATTTAGAAAAGTAATATAGTCATGATTTTTACGTTGTTGAAATATGCATACTTTATACACTTACACACTTAGGGTTCAACAACAAAGATTCTTATGCCTTATAAAAAAAATAAAAAAGGAAAATTGCATATATACATATATCAAAAATCCTCTGATTAAGCTGGGTACTTGTGCCACATAAAATATAAGTATTCACGTCCAAAAGTGATCCATATAATAAATAAAATCTTAGTTTTGTAAGCTTGTTTGCTCGAGTCCTTAAGTCCTTGAGGTGTTTTCTCACACAGAGTCCTAAGACTGTTCGGTTTAGGTGTCACCGACTAAAGGCTCGTTACATGAGAAGATTAATACAACAACAACAACTAAGCTATTTGTCCCCAAGTATTTGGGGTAGGCTACATGAACCAAAAGAGAATTACGCCGGAACGGGCACATGGATCAGCTTTCTCCACTCATACCTATCACGCAATATGCCTTCACTGAGACCTTTAGTCTCTATATCTTGTCGTATTACCTCCATCCATGTTTTATTCAGTCTCCCCTGCGCTCTTTTAACTCCATACATGAGAAGATTAATAAGCCTAATAAAACAAAAGAATAATACCATCAAAATATAAAAAAAGGCAGAAGAATTAGAGTTAAAAGCCTTAGTTAAAATTTCACGGTCACAAAGATGCATATGACTTAGGGTAAAGTAATAAATAAGATGAGAAATATAGTTTAACTCCATATCGTGATTGTTAACAAGTTTTTGAATAAAGATTAAGTTTAGGAATGAAAATTTTAGTTTTCTTATAACTTATAGATTACTTGAACTCTTACAATAATACTTTAAATATTTTCTCTCTTTTTCAAAATGCTTTTGAAAAATACTAATAATACTAATACTTTGCTTTCTTTATGAATTTTGTCGGTGTAATTCACTGAAAACCCTCACGGGACAAAACTCGTTCTCTACGGGTAACTTAGAGTTAACGGCTTATTCTACATATTAATTGCAACTGTGATTTCTATGAAAGTGTGTTTGATTAGGTTGGCTTTATCTTTCTTTAATTTGCTAGAAGATGAACAATAGATAGGTGTGGGGCAGTGATTAGACACACAAATTGCATATTTATTATTACATTCTTACATCCATCTTGTAATAAATATGCTAATCACCTTGTCTTAATGTCAATTCATACAGGATATGATTAATGAAGGGAGAGAATATAATACCAAATAAAGATTAGTTAAATCAGATTTATATGGATCTATTTGTTTTCTTGAGGATAAAAGGGGATATTGCCAAATTCAGAACAAATTAGAGAAGATAATATCAGATAAAAACCAGTTAAAACCGGATTTTTGAATGTTCACTTGGTTAGCTTGAAGAATCAAGGAGATAGAGAAAAATCCAGAAGTCCAAATGCAACCCTATTGTTTGGACACATATATTGCATAAATATTATTACATTCCTACGTATATTCTGTAACGAATATTGCAAATAACTTGTCTTAATGTCCTAATTCATGCAGGGTATGATAGGGAGAAGATAATCCTGAATATCCAATTAAATTCAAAAGTTCAAAAGAAAGGGGATCGATTCAAATCCAAAGGTTCTAGAAGCTATCTTATCTGAAAACTGGATATATCAGATAAGATAATATTATCTAATTTCAAGAGAAAAATGGATTGTTTGAAGACCCTATCTGTTCGATGAAGATAAGTGAATATCTTATCAATTCTAGAAGATAAACTGAAAATCAAAGAGGATAAATGGATAGAGAGAAGATCAACAGATGAGATGAAGCAATTTAAATTTGGATTCAGGCTGGATACAGTTTAGCATTTTAATCATAACTTTCGTTACCGAAGGTCAAATCTGATTATTCAAGATGCTACAGAAAGAAGACTTAAATGGTTACAATTCTTCTGTTGATCAGCATTCCAATTCTATCATTTGATAAGTGATATTCAGCAATCAACACGCCAACAGCCTGCAGATTAGAATTGAATTTCTAGATAAATCAAATTTAGTTTGGAGATAAGGAGAGAATTCAAAATTCCGAAATATCCAGATCTTCCTACCTTCATACGCTTTCTATCCCTCTAGTTTTTTTCCTATAAATACCCTCATACCTTGAAGGCAAAAAGAACACCACCTCAGAGAGAGCTTTAGTTTAGATTTTTTTTTCCTTCTTCAATGTAATTTTTATTTTTATTTTATTTTTCATTTTAGCTTAGGTTAGAGAGAGTTTACATGATTAAAAGATAGAAAAAGTTATTGTAGAGTGACACTATTATAATCTTTTCTTCAAGAAGCTTATATTGAAGGTGACAATCAATGGAGATTTCCCACTTTTCTTCATTGTGCTCGATCTCGCTAAAGCCTTGCTTTCCTTTATTCTTTTCTATTACTTCGCTTTACTTCATATTGAGGTAAGTCTTTGGTATGATTCAAACAGTAGAGATAAATATTCTTCTTTTATTTCTTTTATTTTTGATTTTTACATCAACACTTTTCTTTATCTCTTTTTGTTTCTTTTTCTTTTATAATTAAAATAAAACAACACCACCATCTCTTCTTCTACCATCTTCTTCTTAACTTAACTTAATATTTTTATTTTCTTTTTGTAAACTGAGAAGATAAGTGTTAACTAGTTTTTGTAAATTAAAAGAAGAAACTTACATAACGCTTCCATCGCTGTCCCTCCCTGTGGATCACGACCAGTTGCCCTAGGCTTCACGGTAGAATTGAGGACCTAGTACTGTTTCTAAAATTCTTTATTTTTCTGTGCAGGTTTGGCTCGATCACCTATCAATATATAAAGGGATGTCTAAAGGATTGGGATGTATATTCAGAATATTCGGAGAGATAAGACATAATCCAACTAAAAATCAAGAGATAAACAAAAATATATCCCCAACCTTATCTCCAACCTTATCAGAAGATCTTTTCTGTTGGGCAAGCGATTTTATCCATATCTCCACACACATTCCCTACTTCATCTTCTCCTATAAATACTGTAATTTTAAAAGGCAAAGGAACGATTCAGTAGAGAGCATAGGCTAGGCTATTCTTTAGTTTGTAACTTAGATTTTTAGTTTTCTTTTATGTAATTTTCATTTTATTTATGTAACTGAGAGGGGAGGAGAGTTTTATGGGAGAATGAAAGTGAAGCTTGTACTGAGGGTGACACCGGAGTATGTAAGTCTTCTTTTCTTTCATTATTATTTGAATCGAATTAAAAGTTACCTTTTATTCTTTACTCTTATTTTTATTTGCTTCTCTGTAAGTGCTTGTAAATCCAAGTGATTCCGACAACCTTGAAACTGCCTTGTCATTGCAAGTGCCATTGATGGCTTATGGTGATGAATAATTGTTCTTTTGTTAGTTTAGCTTGCCCTTTAATTCATAGTGTAGATTAAAAATGGAGAAGATCCTATAGATCATGCTCTGCTCGCTTTCAAAGACAAGGTAAGTCATCGCGATGGATTCAAGGTAAATAAGCGTTGAAAAGGTAAGTAACATTTCTTTTCCATTTCAATTTCTTAATTTACAAACCAATTTCAAAACCAACTTTTTACTATTTTTTTCTCTGTATAAACTCATTTTTCATTTTCTCACCTTCTCAATCTACCACTTTCTTTTTTAACTTAACAATAGACTTTCTTTTTCTTTACAAGAACAAAGAAGACTTTTAATCATTTCAAGCAAACTGAAGAGAACTTACAACATGCTTCCATCGCAAGTCCCTCTTTGTGGATCACGACCCTTACGACCTGCATAGCCACTTGCTATCTTGATAGAATTGAGAACTTTGTACTCTCTTAATCTTCATTTCTAAATTCTATATTTTTCTGTGCAGTAGAAACTCAATCAACATGATACTAGTAAAGAATAACTTCAAGCTCAAAGAAGAGAACTAGACTGATCTGATCAGAGATCAGTCAAACAAATCAAGTAAAAGCGGGAGCCCTCCCATCGTTCCTGCTAGCGGAGCCTTGTTGCGAAAACTGATATTTTGTGACAAGTTCATCACGAAAACTGATATTTTATGCCAACTAGACTCCCAAAATGGCAAGAGCTCGGCATCCATTTCCACCATCTCCCTCCTCTCCTTTTGTTTCCTCTACTGGATGAAGAAGAAGAACGACATGGCAACCCACAAGAGCAAAGAGTTTCAAAGCAAAAAACTTTCAAAGAAGAAAATAAGCAATTTCAACCCTAGGTCTCCACCCTATTTATAGATGGAGGATGAGTCGAAGCGTCTCCAATTCAAATCTCTAATCCCCAAAAAACTCGGTCTATATATCAAGATCCTCGATCAATCAAATCGGCAGGATATCAATTGCCTCTGTCGCACGCTCAGTCATTATGGCCCCAGGATCTGAAAAGATACCAGTCAAAAATTTCAAGCCAATCTAATCAATGATTTGCCAGTGATTAATATTTATATTTGCATATTTTTTACATCAGATTTTCACATTTATTTAATAAAAATTATGTTGATTAATTATTCTTCTCCTTGTTTTTAGATCCATGGCTTAAAGTGAAGAAGAAGCCCAAAACTCCCATCTACTTGAGGATTTAAGAGCCAAGAAAGAGCCCAACACTTTGAAGCCTATTTTGCTGCTGCTAGAAGAGTAAAAGGTCAACCCTAGAGTACCTAAAAGTAGCCAAGTACAAGAGACAACTGCACCTGTCGGCCCTGGCTCAGTGGCACTAGACAATTCATATTTTCGTGGCCATGCGGCCTTACAGGTGCTGCAGCACCAGAGCCAAGGGTCACACCTTGTCCCCCTTGTGCCTTGCCTCTTGTGCCTATAAATATCCTCTTTGATTTTCAGAGAAGGAGGTATCCAGAATAGGAGAGCTTATGCTAGTTTGCGCTAGAATTTTCTTTAATTTTCTTGTATTCTCTTTTTGTTCTTTGTATTGGACCAGCCAGTAGAGAGAGAGAGAGAGAGAAACTTGTATCTTGAAGGTGATAATCAAATACAAGTATAATTCTTCTTTTTTTCACATTTTTTCTTGTGTTCTTTACTTGCTTTTACTTGCAATTAGTATAGTATGTTTAATTTCCTTGTATCTTCTCTTTCGTTTTCATTTACCATATCTAACTAACTTCTCTATAGTATGGCTAACTTACAACTAACTCACTAATATCTAGCAACTTGATTGACAACCCATATGAACAAACAAGTATCACATAGGCCTTGTGCAAATAAGAGCCATGATATCTTATAATGAGATTTCTAACTCTACCTTACTAACAATTATATTTACTTTCATACTTCATGCTTAACTAACAAGGTTTTGATGATTATAAAATATGTTAACTTTAATTATTTCTTGTGAGTTAGAGGAATCCCCATACATCCTTACCGATATCATTAGCGCACTTGCTTCTTCCTCCATACTCGCCTTTAGATGGATCATGATTGGGAAATATTCAAATCTTACCGTGTGAAGCAAGGTGATAGGAAGAACTTTCATTCAATCTATCACGTGAAAAGTTCTTATGCACAATTGTTGTGATTGCCTATGATCCATCGTGAGGCTATGTTATCAAGAAGTTAGAGGTTAGTGGGAATACTTAGTAGAAAGTTAGCCATGAATTTTTCCTGTCTCTAAAATACAAAAACACTTTTCCAATATCAAAACATTTCAAACCATTGTTACAATCTTTTTTCTTTATTTTTATTCATTCTTGAAACAAAGAGAAACTTTAAAATGAACATAAAAATCATGCTTCTATTGCCTCCCCTCCTTGTGGATATGACCTGTATAGCCACTTTTCTATTACGGTAGAATTGAGGAAGCTACAACACCATTCACTCACTTTTTACCCTTTTTTTGTGCAACGCTTTTCGATGATCAAATTTTGGTGTCATTGCTGGGGACAGATAATGGTTTTTCTTTTTCTTACTAAAGGGTTTTCTTTGTTTTTGTGTAGGAGGAGGAGTCATGGAACTAATTGTAGCAGTGGCCTACACTTTTCTTGGAAAAAAAAGAGCACCTTTACCCTCAGAAAAGCCGCGTGCGCGTGACTTTTCTGATTGAGGTACTCACAAAACTTTTTCTGCAGGTTTGCTGAAATTATGCAAATTGCTTTTAGCAAGTATTAGTTTCTTGTATGCCTCACCTATACACTGCTAATAACTCGACAAAAATCTATTTGTTGTTAAATTGAAAATTAGATTAGACTTTTGCCTTTAGAGCACGCATTTATTTCAATTCATTTTAATTTCTGTTGAAGATTGCTAGAGAAAGTTACATGTGCATTTCATTTAGAATAGGACTAATATTTGGAGTGACTTATCTCTTTGAGTGTTATCTTGCTATCTGGACAATTGGACAAAAATTAACTTTAAGGGCAAATCCCAATAAAAAAGATGAGGTGGGGAAGTCATTACCCTTTCTTAACCCAAAAATCATCTCCCAGTTCACTCACAATCCCAAGTCTAACTAAAATTTAATAGACGTTGGCCCCTAGGGACATCTCAGACTCATTAAGAGATTAAGCGAGGGTGAAAATTGTAAGAATCATACTCCTGCAAAAACGGTGTCTAAGAAAAGAGATTGAGAGGTTAAGCCTCGAAAGCTCTGTGGTTTGACATAATAAAGGCTCGAGGCTCACGCCCGAATACCTCCCAACGAGTTTTTCCCTTTCTTAGCTGATTAGCTGGTGGTCTGATTCCTGCAACAACCTCCCCCGATTAGTCGACCAGTTTAGAGTCGTCTAGGTCCACCTACCTTAGATTAGGCTTGGTGGTTGTTTTTTCTTCTTTTGTTTTTGTTCTTTTCGATTGTTTGATTGTTTATTGATTGGAACAAGAAATTATATTAAAAATAGTTTAAGAGTTAGCAAATCTCAGTCTCGTTTCAATGTAACCGCGTAGCAAAGGCTAGACGGGTAGATCCACAGGGAAGGATGCGATGCAAGCATTTCGGAACGATCTTCTCTGTATTTCACTTAGAACAAAACAAAAAGAGAGTTTGATTAGATTTGAGTGATTTTGAGAAATATAGTTTACTAATTATCTACCACAACCCATAGTATTAGTCTTAAATAGTGAATATCATATTGAAACAATAAACATCCATCCTAGGTTATTAATTGCTATTCAAGCAAGATGAATAATTTTGGAACCCTAACTAGTGTGCACTAATAAAGATTAAACAGTTGTTCATCCTAATTTCTAAGTATAGCATAAGAGAAGTTTTGACTTAAAGTTATGCTATCAAAGTTTTTAAGTATGAACTTATGAAGAATCATCTAAAAGTGTAAACTAAATTAAGAAAACCTAATTATCAATTCATCTTCAAGAAGATTATTTTAATCCTAGGGTTTCTAATAATGGATATCAATCAATTCACTTTCTGAACTAAAGATCGAGAGATTAGCAAACTACAAATTGAATTTAGTTATTCATCTTTTTTATTTTATTTTCAATTTTTGTTTTTAATATGAAAAATTGCATGAAAGAGAAAAGAAGAAAAATAATTGATCTAAGCAGAAAACAGAATTAAATAACAAAGAAGAAAGAGTAACCTTTTATTGGATGTCACTTTCCAAATACAAAGCTCATCTCCTTCTTCAAAATATTCTTCTTCGAATAATAAAAACGAAAATACAAGAAATTTCAGAAAGAGGGAAAAAATCTAAAGAGAAACCCTAAGCTTTAGTCTCTGGATGCCCCCTCTCTATTGCTCTGCAGGGGTATTTATAGGAGATATAGGAAGTAGAGTCCCAGTACAACTCCCCCACGAAAACACGTAACCAATCTTATCCGAAGGGCCGCGGAAACGCGGCTATGGCCGCGTTTCCGCGGCTATAGCGTGGCCAATGGCCACGCGCTTTCTTGCGTGGCCTCCTCTAGTGCGTCCATCTGGGCGCCTCCTTCTGGATTCTGTATGCAGACCCTTTATCTTGAGAATTCGGGATAACTTGGGAAGCAAGTTATCACTAATCCGAATTTGTAAAAGGATTTTTATCTTTAAGCTCCCCTTTATCTTTATCCTTGTATTGCAGCAACTAGGGTTGAGTAGAAGTTCATCTCATCTTATCCTTTTCCTCCTCTTTTAGCAATTAGGAGTTCTATCTTATCCTTCCTTTTCCTCCCTTAGATTTTAAATAAATAATTTAAAATCCAAGTTTAGATTAGGTTAGATAATGTAGAAACTTCTAAATTACTACATTTTTTTGCATATAGGCTTTTGGGCTTCATTCAGGCTTTATTTCTTTATTTTTTAATTACTCAAAGCCTGCACACATTAAACAATAAAACATTAGTAGTAGTGCATAATAAAAAAATAAATAGAAAAATATGATGGTAAATGTGATGATAAATATGCACTTTTTACTACCTATCACACCCCCACACTTATCTTTGTACTCGTCCTCAAGTAAAAATCAAAAAGAACAAGAAAAGAAAAACTAATCTATCCTGACTCACTTTCGTAGGCATCACGATTGCACTTAGCACGTGCAACAAGCCGTTAAACCCCTAAGTTACCTTAGAGGACGAGTGTTGTCTCGTGAGGGTTTTCAGCGGATTACACCCACAAAATCCATAAAAGGGAAATGTTAGTGAATTAGTTAAATTATTTTATTATTTATTTATTTATTTTGAAAAAGGAACGAAATATTTGAAATATGTTTGAAGAAACCAAGTAATCTATAAGTTTTAGGATTATCATTTTTATTCATTCTTAAACTTAGTCTTTATATAATAATTTGTTATCAATTTGAGGTAAGAATCAAAATTGAATTTTTGTATAGTCTCTTTCATTACCCTAAGTCATATGCATCCTTGTGAATCTTTACTAGGAATTCTTTAACTTGGACTCTCATGCCTCTTTAGTATTTTCTCTTTTTTTTAAATATGTATAACTCATCTAATTTTCTTTTGTGTAAGTATCAAGGCTTCTTGAGGCCCTCATACCTAACTAATTGACTATTAGATGTGTTCGTACATATATAAATAATATTTCTTAATTTTCTTAGGCTTTCTAATCCACCCATGTAGCGAACTTAAGGTCGGTGGCTCCCAAACTGGTTGGTTTTAGGGCACCGGTGAGAAAACACCCCATGGACCTAAGGATTCGAGTGAACTAGGCGACAAAACCAAGGTCTTAATTTATAAAATTACCGTAAAGCGTGAATACTTATGCTTCTTGAGGCACATGTATCCAGCTTCATTTATGTATTTTTTTTTATAAGGCACAAGAGTTTTTGTCTTAGAATCCTAAATGTGAAAGTGTATTAGGAATGCACATTCATTAAGGTAAAAATTAAGACTAATTAATTATTCAATTTTTCCTCCTATACCTAAAAAAATCCAACAATTTATTTTATTTTGACCAAGTTTTTAGAAATCCTAATCATGATTTTCCTAACTCTTAAGATTGACTTACATTTCTTTCAAAAGATAAGTCAAAATATTGTCTCTTTTTTTTTTAATATTTTAATATTATTATTGTTATGTTAGAACAATGTTAAAATAAAAAAAAAATTATATATATGTTTTTGTCATTTTTTATATGTTTTTGTCATTTTTTTTTTATATTCAAGATAATTTTTTTCTGTAAAATTAAGGCTTTACCCTCCCCCCACACTTGTCTCATGCATTGTTCCCAATGTATGAATGGAATGCATGAATGCATGAATTGGCAGAGAGATAGAGTTACTGATACATTGGGTCAAAAAGACTCATGGCTGCATTTACTTCATGTACTGATTCCAAAAATATTTTAAGACGTTGACCATTTACCTTGAATATATTTCCATTTTTAGGGTCGTACATCTCTATGGCTCCGTGTGGAAACACAGTCTTAACAATGAAAGGCCCTGTCCATCTTGTTTTTAACTTACCGAGAAAGAGATGAAGTCTAGAGTTATAGAGTAACACTTTTTGTCCTTGGACAAAAGTTTTTCTAGTGATGAACTTATCGTGAAAAACCTTAACCCTATCTTTCATAATTTTCGCATTTTCATATGCTTCGTTCCTCAACTCCTCAAGTTCAGAAATTTGCAATTTTTGAAGCTCACCGGCCTTATCTAGATCGAAATTCAGCTGCTTATTTGCCCATAAGGCTCGGTGCTCTATCTCAATAAGAAGGTGGCAAGCCTTTCCAAAGACTAGTCTATAAGGAGACATTCCTAGAATCGTTTTAAAGGCGGTCCTATATGCCCATAAGGCATCTACCAATTTGGTGGACCAGTTCTTCCTATTTTGATTCACAGTTTTCTTCAAGATAAGCTTAACTTGCCTATTAGAAACTTCTACCTGTCCACTGGTTTGAGGATGGTTCGGTGTAGATAACTTGTGTGTTATGGCATATTTTTGCATAAGAGCTTCAAAAGTTCTATTGCAAAAATGTGTACCATTGTCATTAATTATGGCACGAGAGGTTCCAAAGCGTGAGAAGATGTTTTCTTTCACGAATTTGATAACAACTTTGTTGTCATTCGTCTTGCAAGGGACGGCTTCAACCCATTTGGATACGTAATCTACAGCCAACAAGATGTATTGGTGCCCAAACGAATTAGGGAAGGGACCCATAAAATCAATGCCCCAAACATCAAAAAGTTCTACTTCTAGAATTGAATTTAGGGGCATCATATTACGTTTAGAAATCCTTCCTATCATTTGGCATCTGATGCAAGTTTTGCAAAAGTCAAATGCGTCTTTAAACAAAGTGGGCCAATAAAAGTCACTTTGTAGGATCTTTTGGCAGTTTTGCGGGGACCAAAGTGCCATCGCAAGCAAATTCGTGACAAAAGGCTAGAACGCTTCTAGTTTCCTCATCGAGAACACATCTCCTAATAATTTGATCACTACAATACTTGAAAAGGTAAGGATCCTCCCATATGAAATACCAGACTTGAGACAAGAATCGGTATCTATCCTGTTTTGACCAATTAGGTGGTGTTTGGTTTGTGACTAAGTAATTTACTATGTTGGCAAACCATGGTTCCGTAGAGATGGCTAGAAGTTGTTCGTCAGGAAAATTATCATTGATGGGCAGTTCGTCAGAAGGTGCGTTTGGCACATGAGAGAGATGGTCTGCGACGACATTTTCAACACCCTTTTTATCTCGAATTTCGAGATCAAATTCTTAAAGGAGGAGGATCCAACGAATGAGTCGGGCCTTCGCATCCTTTTTAGCATTAGGTATCGAAGTGCAAAATTGTTGGTGAATATTGTGGTTTTGGTCCCAAGTAGGTATGGGCGGAATTTCTCCAAAGCGAACACTACTGCCAAGAATTCTTTCTCGGTTGTCGTATAGTTCACTTGGGCATCATTGAGTGTCCTACTTGAATAATAGATCACGTGTTGCTTGTTATCTTTGCGTTGTCCTAAGACAGCGCCTATCACAAAATCTGAGGCATCGCACATCATCTCAAAGGGGTTGGACCAGTCCGGAGGTGAGATGATAGGTGTAGAGATAAGTTCCAATTTTAACTTCTCTCACGCGCTATTACACTTATCGTCCAAGAAGAAGGGGCACGTCTTTAACTAAAAGGTTTGTAAGGGGTCTAACAATTTTGCTAAAATCCCTAATGAACCTACGGTAAAACCCGGCGTGTCCTAAGAAAGAACGAATGTCCTTCACGCTTCGTAGGATCGAAAGTTTGGCTATGATCTCCACCTTAGCCTTATCTACTTTGATCCCTTCCCTAGATATCTCATGACCTAGGACAATCCCATGCTGCACCATAAAGTGGCACTTTTCCCAATTTAGGGTCAAGTTCTTTTCGGTGCATCTATTCAGCCTTAGCTCTAAGTGATGGAGACATTGGTCAAATGAATTTCCATAGACGGAGAAGTCGTCCATGAAAATCTCTAAGAAGCGCTCGACCATGTCAGAGAAAAGGCTTAACATGCAACGTTGGAATGTGGCGGGGGTATTGCATAGGCTGAAAGGCATTCGGCGATAGGCAAATGTCCCAAATGGGCCGTGAACATTGTCTTTTCTTGGTCCTCCGGGGCTATTGGGATTTGGTTATACCTTGAGTAACCGTCCAATAAATAGTAATACTCATGGCTCGCTAATCGTTCTAGCATTTGGTCGATAAATGGGAGGGGAAAATGATCTTTTCTAGTGGCGGCGTTCAACTTGCGATAGTCTATGCATACTCGAACTTTGATAGGTAGTCGTGTTTGCATTAACTCTTGCCTGTCGTTTTCTACCACAGTAAAACTGGACTTCTTAGGGACCACATGTACTGGGCTAACCCATTCGCTATCAGAAATGGGATAAATGATCTCATTATCTAACAGTTTCACTATTTCGGCTTGTACAGCCTCTTGCATGAGCGGGTTTAGCCTACGCTGTGGATCCCTCTTTGGTTTAACCCCTTCCTCTAGATGGATTCTATGCTGGACTATTTTAGGGCTTAGTCCCTTGATATCTGTCATAGTCCAACCAATAGCTTCCCTATGTCTCCTAAGGGTTGCCAATAGGTCTTCCTCTTGCCTATTAGTCAAATTGGAGGCAACTATGACTGGTAACGTCTCTTGTTCACTAAGGTAGGCGTACTTAAGATGTTTAGGTAAGGTCTTTAACTCCAACGAAGGAGGTGGCTCGATGGGTGGAGATGTTAAGCTTAAATTTTCCATCTCTATAGAACTTGAATTTGCTGCCCATTCAATCTCATCAAGGTTGAGATCACTAGATTCTAACTCTTCCTCTTCCTTTGACTCTAGTGTGATCTCCTCTTTGTGCTCACTAGTCATATTTTCAATGAAGTTGATCTCAAAAGGCTGGTCGTTTATGTCGTAGGGGTGTTTACCTAAGTTGAAAACATTGACTTCCTTGGTCATATCCCAAAAGTCAATCTCATAGATCCGTTTCTACAATTTATGATTGCATTAGCGGTTGCTAGGAACGGACGTCCTAAGATGACGGGAGTTTGAGACCTAGGATTAGACACAGGTTGTGTCTCTAAAATAATGAAATCGACTGAGTAAATGAATTCTCCCACCCGTATGAGGACATCATTGATCTCTCCTTTAGGAACTTTAATTGAGCGATCAGCTAATTGGATTGTAACTTGGGTTGGGTTGAGTTGCTTTCTCCAAATCCAAGTTGTTGATATACGGAGAAAGGAAGCAAATTAATGCTGGCTCCTAAATCGAGGAGTGCTCGATTAATTTCAGCTCGACTTATTGTGCAAGAAATGGTGGGGCAACCAGGGTCCTTGTACTTGATTGGGATCTGGTTGGACAATAGCTCACTAATATTAGTGGCTAGAAAAATCTTCTTAGGCACATTTGTCTTTCTTTTCTTAGTGTACATGTCCTTAAGGAATTTGGCATAACTAGGGACCTGCTAGATTGCATCAAGAAGTGGTATATTAAGCCTAACCTGATTAAACACCTCGAGTAGTTTCTCCATATGTGCATTATTATTATTACCCCTAAGCCTATTTGGAAATGGGGTTGTAGGTTGGTGCACCTGTTTTGCTGATTTATCAACTTCAGTTTCTTTGGAGTTTTGTGGAGATGGAGTGGAACTAGATGGAATGGACAATTGAGATGTGTCCTGTGGCATGGATACTTGATTATCAACTTGTTTCCCTGATCTTAGTGTATGAACCAAGTTACACTGGTTTGGGTCTTGAGCCTCATTGGCTTGCCAGGATTCCTAGGGTTTGGCAATGGTTGACTTGGTAGAGTTCCCTTTTGTCTTTCTTGTTGATTCAGTTGTATCTCTATCCTAGTCAAGACTTGAGCCAGTGTGTCGTGGCTTTTAACTGGAGTGTCCACCTTTCTTTCCATATTGGAGAGTCTTGTTTCTATTTGTGAATTTTGGAAAGAATGTGGAGGATTTTGATTGGGGTAATTTTGTTGATAAGGAGGATTTTGAAAATTGTTGGAGAATTTGGGCCTTGTTTGATCATTGTTGCTTGGGCCCCATGAAAAATTTGGGTGATTTTCCAACCGGGATTATAGGTGGACGAATATGGATTGTTAGCAGGTCTTATGAAGGCCGCACTCATATGTTCGGGCAAAGTTTGATGCGCTATAAAGACGGGACATTCCTCGAACACATGGTTCATATCTTGACAATAAGTACAGCCCGCCGAAGGTGTTGGGCTGACTTGGTTCACTGAGACTGGTTTTTTAGTTTCAAGAGCTTTTAATCTTCGCATCACAGCAGCTAGTTTAGCATCGATAGCTATGTTAGCCTCAATGAAATGGATACCTCCTTTAGAAGAAATAGGGTCATTAGTCCTAAATTTTTTCGGAGTTGGTTCCCATTGAATGGTATTATCAGCTAATTCTTCATATAATAACCATCCTTCATGTTCATTCTTTTTCAAAAATCCTCCTTAGCACATGGATTCTAATAGCGTTTTAGTTTGATATTCTAATCCATCATAAAGAGCTTGACAAAGTCGTCATTTCTCTATCCCATGGTGAGGGCATTAGGCAAGGAGGTTCATAAAACGTTCAAAGTATTTCCAAAAAGGTTCATTGGCTATTTGCTTAAACTGTAAGATGCTTTCCTAATTAGTGCAGTCTTGTGAATGGATAAAACTTCTTTAAGAAGGCTTTGACGAAATTATCCCATGAGGATATGGAACCGGCCTCTAGACTGTAGAGCCATTTCTTTGCTAAGTCTTTCAAAGAGAATGGAACAAACCGTAATTTGATGGCAACTGCTCCTAGGCTGGGTATCTTCATCATGAGACATACTTCTTCAAATTCCCTTATGAAAAAGTATGCATCCTAAGATTCAAGTCTATGAAATTTGGGAAGAGTGTTGATGTATTGTGGTTTGAGCTCAAATTGGTCAACACCTTCATCGGGTAACTGAATGCAAGAAGGAAGAGAGGTCCTAATAGGATAAAACTTATCTTGTAGTGAAGGTGGTTGTGCCATGTGTGAGTCGGATTTTTGTTCGGGTGGTGAACTGCTTCTAGTTAGTCTAGATGTGAATGGGTCTCTCGACCAAGCTGACATGCACAATTAACAAACACGTTTACCCAATCAATCAAAAAGAAAAAAAATAGTCAAAATTCTTATTCTAAGGTAAGTCTTGACCAAGACAACTCCTAACTTTAGACTGTCTTTAGGAGGTATATTGCCGACCTTAACCACAAGTTAATCGGCCAGGTAGGTGGCAAGACCGGTGGGAGGTTATCCGTCAAAGACGTTCCTTAATTAAGTGACCACCGATCTTCGGGCTTTTACCCCTTAATCTCCTTACTAGGCACCGATTTGGCAAGAGTTAATTTCGAACAACTTCCTCCTTCAGCCAATCTCCTAATGAGTCTGAGTTAACCTAAGGCCAACGTCTAGTCAATTTTTATTTAGGGTTAGGGTTGTGAGTGTGAAGGAGATGATTTGTGGGCCAAGGAAGGGTGATAAAATCCCACCTTATCTTGTTTATGGGTTTTGCCCTTAAAATTGTTTGTGTACGTATAAAGCAATAGACAAATAATCACTCAAAAAGCAGTAAATCAGCCAAGAGTGCTTCCTAATCTATATGCAATGCGAACGTACCTTGTCGCCAGCACTCTTCAACAGAATTTAAAAAATTAAATAGACACGTGCCTATGATGTAAGAGTCTAAAAAAAATTTTTATTTTTCAACGAATAGGTTACTGTTAATTAGTTAGCAGTGTGCAGGGTGATCACAGAGAAAACTTAACAAAACAGTAAATAGAACCTTCAATTTCAGCAACCTGTAGAAAATTCTATGAGTAGTTCACTACTACTGCCGCAGAAACGTGGCTATTGCCGCGTTTGCGCAGCCAGGTAGTAGGCTCTGTTGCTCTGCCTTCTAGGGCAGAGGCACAGATTTGCTATATGTCCTTTGCTGCTGTTATATTTCCTGTTCTCTGATCCTGCAAATAGAAAGAAAGAAAAGAATTATTTTTGAGAATATCGTGTCGTTCCTTCCCCGGCAACGGCGCCAAAATTTGATTAGAACGAGAAATTATATTAAAAATAGTTTAAGAGTTAGCAAATCTCAGTCTCATTTCAATGTAACCGCGTAAGAAAGGCTAGACGGGTCGATCCACAGGGAAGGATGCTATGCAAGCGTTTCGGAACGATCTTCTCTGCATTTCACTTAGAACAAAACAAAAAGAGTTTAATTAGATTTGAGTGATTTTGAGAAATATAGTTTACTAATCATCTACCACAACCCATAGTATTAGTCTTAAATAGTGAATATCATATTGAAATAATAAACATCCATCCTAGGTTATTAATTGCTATTCAAGCAAGATGAATAATATTGGAACCCTAACTAGTGTGCACTAATAAAGATTAAACAATTGTTCATCCTAATTTCTAAGTATAGCATAAGAGAAGTTTTGACTTAAAGTTATGCTATCAAAGTTTTTAAGTATGAACTTATGAAGAATCATCTAAAAGTGTAAACTAAATTAAGAAAACCTAATTATCAATTCATCTTCAAGAAGATTATTTTAATCCTAGGGTTTCTAATAATGGATATCAATCAATTCACTTTCTGAACTAAAGATCGAGAGATTAGCAAACTACAAATTGAATTTAGTTATTCATCTTTTTTATTTTATTTTCAATTTTTGTTTTTAATATGAAAAATTGCATGAAAGAGAAAAGAAGAAAAATAATCGATCTAAGCAGAAAACAGAATTAAATAACAAAGAAGAAAGAGTAACCTTTTATTGGATGTCACTTTCCAAATACAACGCTCCTCTCCTTCTTCAAAATATTCTTCTTCGAATAATAAAAACGAAAATACAAGAAATTTCAGAAAGAGGAAAAAAATCTAAAGAAAAACCCTAAGCTTCAGTCTCTGGATGCCCCCTCTCTGTTGCTCTACAGGGGTATTTATAGGAGATATAGGAAGTAGAGTCCCAATACAACTCCCCCACAAAAACACGTAACCAGTCTTATCCGAAGGGCCGCGGAAACGCGGCTATGGCCGCGTTTTCGCGGTTATAGCGTGGCCAATGGACACGCGCTTTCTTGCGTGGCCTCCTCTGGTCCGTCCATCTGGGCGCCTCCTTCTGGATTCTGTATGCAGACCCTTTATCTTGAGAATTCGGGATAACTTGGGAAGCAAGTTATCACTAATCCGAATTTGTAAAAGGATTTTTATCTTTAAGCTCCCCTTTATCTTTATCCTTGTATTGCAACAACTAGGGTTGAGTAGACGTTCATCTCATCTTATCCTTTTCTTCCTCTTTTAGCAATTAGGAGTTCTATCTTATCCTTCCTTTTCTTCCCTTAGATTTTAAATAAATAATTTAAAATCCAAGTTTAGATTAGGTTAGATAATGTAGAAACTTCTAAATTACTACATTTTTTTTGCATATGGGCTTTTGGGCTTCATTCAGGCTTTATTTCTTTTTTTTTTTTTAATTACTCAAGGCCTGCACACATTAAACAATAAAACATTAGTAGTAGTGCATAATAAAAGAATAAATAGGGAAATATGATGGTAAATGTGATGATAAATATGCACTTTTTACTACCTATCATTTATATGTTGTTTGTGATATGTTGCATGCCAGAGCGGTTGAGAGATCCAGTCACGTCTAGATTAACTCGAAATACTTCTCTTCCACTACATCCAGAGCCAATGATGGCCTCGCTACAGGATAAATTTTACCCTATCAGAACTTCACTCCCATCTTGTATAAAACTTTCTAAAGCTAACAACAATAATTTTGAGTTAAAACTACAGTTCATTAACGCTCTTTCAAATTTCATGGTATAGAATCTGAGGACGCGTACTTCTTTATTAAGAAATTTGAAGAAGTATGCCTCATGATGCGAATTTCTTAGCAGGGAAACGGCGCCATAACTTTGTGTTTCATTTATTTTTCCCTAAATGATCTAGCTAAAAAATGGTTGTACAGCTTATCTGTAGACTCTGTCACCATATGGGATAATTTCGTCAAGATTTTCTTGAAGAAATTTTACCCAATCTACAAGACAGCCCTCATCAGAAAAACATCATGCAATTTAAGCAAGAGCAGAACGAATCATTCTGGAGATACTTTGAGAGATTCAAAGATCTCATAGACCAGTGCCCTCATCACGCTGTAGAGAAGTGGCGTAAGTGCCAGATTCTCTATGATGGTTTAGACTATCAATCAAAAGCATTGTTAGAAATCATGTGTCGGGGGGTTCTTACAAAAGGATGAAAACCAAGGTTGGGACCTATTCGAAGCTCTAACTGAGAAAACCCTCCAATGAGAGCCAACCTCTGAGAAGCCTAGAAATTCACAATTTATAACTTCTAAAGGTGGACTCCTATCCATAAAAACATCCATAACTGCTGAAGCTAAAATTGTCACTTCGATGAAAAGAATAGAAGCTCTAAAAATAAAAAAGCCAGCCAAGGTTAATCAAATCAACCCACCTCAAGTCCACAATTCGGGTTGTTCATATTGTCAAAAATAGAAACATGTTTTCGAAGAATGTCCAATCTTTCAAGCTCATCAAGGATTGCTGATTAGTAGTAAAAAATGCATAATTGTTATCATATTTACCATCACATTTGCACATTTATTCATATTATAATGCACATTTATTAATATTTTGTTATTTAATGTGTGCAGGCCTCGAATTATTATTTTAATAATAAATAAAGCTTAAAAGAGCCCAAAAGCCCAGATCCAAGCCCATGTTTGAAGCCCAGGTGCAAAAGCGCAAATATCAATTGTCAAAGTGCAAATATACAAGGGCTAAAGTTGCAATTATTAAAGATGAGGGAAGGATAGAATTCTACCCAACCCTAAACTCTTGCAGGATGAGCATAAAAGCCAAAGATAAGAAGGAAATTCGTGGATAAAAGATTTGGGATATTTGAGATCAAGGTAACTTGATTTCTAAGTTATCTCGAAATCCCAAGATGAAGAGCCAGGATCACACTTTCAGAAGCAAACGCCCAAATGAATGGATCAGGAGAGGCCACGCGCCAAAGCGCGTGGCCAGAAGAGCCAGTTTTGCCGCAAAATTGCGGCAAAAACCAGGATTTTGCGGCAATTTAGATGAGATCAGTTTCCAGTTTTTGTGGGCAGGTTTATCCAGGACTCTTCGGCCTTCTGCACCTATAAATATCCTTATAGGCGCAGCAGAGGGGGCATCCAGAGACGTTTTAGGGTTTTCTTTTAGCTATTTCTCTTTAAATTTCAAGCAAGTTGTAATTTTTATTTCAAGCACATTGTGGAAGAAGGAGCTTGTATTTGGGAGACGTTCATCGAATAAAGGTTACCTTTTTCCTATTTAATTTTCTGCTATTTTTAATTTTATTTTGTGATCTCTCTTGTTTTCTTTTTAATCTATGATCTCTTCTGGTTTTCTTTTTCTTTGCTTCTTTGCAATCTTTCATATTAAATAAAAAAAAAAATAAATAAATTGGAAAGGAAAAAAAAGAATGATGATGAACTAATTTCCTTTAGTGGTTTGCTGAGATTCTTAAAGCAACCCTAGAGCTGTTAAGATTTGATCGGATTGAGGACATCTCTAGAAACCCTAGGTTTAATAATAACTTTTCTTGAAGATCAAACAAATAACAAGACTTCTTAATCTAGGATGCATATTAAAAAGACCCTTCATGACTTCAAACTTAAGAACTAGGACAGCCTAACTTTAAGATTAATCTTCTATTAAGCTGTACCTAGATGTTAGGATGAACCATAGTTTGGTTTTTAAGTAATGTAACTTTGTTAGAGTCTAGTATTGGTTTTTCTTGCTTGAATTAGTCTTAAAAACCTAGGGTAAATTACATATACTTCAATGTGATGATCAATCTCCTTAACTTGCAATAGGGTTGTGGTAGAAGATCAGCAAAGCCACATCTTTCATATTATATATCTCAAATCTAATCACTTCTTCTCTTATTTTGAAGTTAAAGAGGAATCGGGTCGAAAAGCTTGCATCGCATCCTTCCCTGAGGATCACGACCCGCTTGAGCCCTTGCTACAGCGAATTCGCATTGAGACTAAGAAATCTGAACTTTAATTCTTTTTATTCTTAAAATCTCAATCAAATTTTTGGCGCCGTTGCCGGGGAAGGAACGGCATGATTTCCTCCATCTAATCAATTTTTATTCTTTCTGTTTGCAGATACAGAAAACAGGAAAAAAAGCAGCAGCAAGGACACATAGCTACCCAGTGCCTCTGCCCTCGAAGGCAGAGCACCAGGGCCTACCTATTTGCCGCGGAATCGCGGCAAGAGCCGCATTTCCGCGGCAATAGTAGTTCACTACTAATCAAGATTTCTGCAGGTTGCTCTGCATTGCAAAATTTGCTTACTGTTGTGATTAAATTTCTCTGTTATCACTCTGCAACTGCTAATTAATAACATTAACCCATTTGTTGAAAATAAAAAAAAAATATTAGACTCTTGCATTTAGGGCACGTGTCTATTTTAATTCTTTTTAATTCTGTTGAAGAGTGCTGGCGACAAGGTACGTTTGCATAGCATATAGATTAGGAAACACTCTTGGTTGTTTACTGCTTTCTTGAGTGATTACTTTTCTACAGCTTTACACGTACACTAATTCATCTTAAGGGTATAACCCATAAGCAAGATAAGGTGGGGATTTCATCACCCTTCCTTGGCCCAAAAATCATATCCGTCACACTCACAACCCTAACTTTAATTAAAATTTGACTAGACGTTGGCCCTAGGTTAACTCGGACTCAATAGGAGATTGACCGAAGAAGGAAAATTGTTCAAATTAACCCTTGTCAAATCGGTGTCTAGGCAGGGGATTGAGGGCCGAAAGCCCGAAGAACGGTGGTTATTTAATTAAGGAACGTCTCTGACGGAAAACCTCCCACCGGTCTTGCCACCTACCTGGCCGATTAGCTTGTGGTTAACGTCGACAATAGACCTCCTAAGGACAGTCTAAAGTTAGGAGTCGTCTAGGTCAAGGATAACCCTAGAATAGGATTTTTTGTTTGTTTTTCTTTTTTTTTGGTTGATTGGGTGAACTTGTTTGCTAATTGTGCATGCCCACTTGGTCGAGAGACCAACTTACATCCAGGCTAACTAGGACTAGTTCACCACCCGAGCTCAAGCCCGACCTACAAATGGCACAACCACTGTCACTCCAAGATAGGATCTATCCTATCAGGACTTCTCTGCCCTCTTGCATCAAGCTTAATGATGAAGGTGTTGACCCATTTGAGCTTAAGCCACAATACATCAACACCCTTCCTAAATTCCATGGGTTGGAATCCGAGGATGCATACTTCTTCATAAGGGAATTTGAGGAAGTATGTCTCATGATGAATATTCCTAAGTTAGGAAAAGATGACATCAAACTTAGGTTTGTCCCCTTTGCTTTGAAGGATTTAGCAAAGAAATGGCTATACAGTCTAGAGGTGGGTTCTATATCTTCTTGGGATAATTTTGTTAAGGCATTCTTAAAGAAATTTTATCCTGTTCACAAGACTGCATTGATTAGGAAGAATATCCTACAGTTTAAGCAGACAGCCAATGAGTCCTTTTGGAAATACTTCGAACGTTTCAAGGACCTCCTTGCCCAATGCCCTCACCATGGGATAGAGAAATGGCGATTATGCCAAGTTCTATATGATAGATTAGAATATCAAACTAAAAAGTTGTTAGAATCCATGTGCCAAGGAGGATTTCTGAAAAAGGACGAAACTGATGGATGGCAATTGTATGAGGAATTAGCTGAAAATACCATCCAATGGGAACCTACTCCTGAAAAATCTAGGACTAATGACCCTACTTCTTCAAAAGGAGGTATCCATTCCATTGAGGCCAACATAGCAACTGATGCTAAGTTAGCTGCTGTTATGCGAAGACTAGAGGCCCTAGAAACTAAGGAGCCAGTCTCAGTGAACCAAGTCAGCCCAATATTTTCGGCGGGTTGTACTTATTGTCAAGATATGAACCATGTGTTCGAGGAATGTCCTGTCTTTATCGCGCATCAAAGCTTGCCCGAACATATGAGTGCGGCCTTCACAAGGCCTGCCAACAATCCTTATTCACCCACCTACAATCCTGGTTGGAGAAATCATCCCAATTTTTCGTGGAGCCCAAGCAACAATGATCAAACTAGGCCCAAATTCTCCAACAATTTCCAAAATCCGCCTTATCAACAAAATTTCCCTAGTCAAAATCCTCCACCGTCTGTCCAAAATTCACAAATAGAGACAAGACTTTCAAATTTGGAAAGAAAGATGGACACTCTAGTTAAAAGCCACGACACGCTGGCTCAAGTTTTAACTAGGATAGAGATCCAATTGAACCAACAAGAGAGACAGAGGGGTACCCTACCGAGTCAATCATTGCCAAATCCTAGGAATCCTAGGCCAGCCAATGAGGCTCAAGACCCAAATCAGTGTCACATGGTTCATACGCTCAGATCTGGGAAACAAGCTGATAATCAAGTATCCATGCCATCGGATCCATCTCAGCCATTCATTCCATCTAGCTCCACTCCTTCTCCATCCAGTCCCAATGAAACTGAAGCTGAAAAGTCAGCAGGTCAGGTGCACCAGCCTATAGCTCCATTTCCAAATAGGCTTAGAAGCAACAACAATGCACATATGGAGAAATTATTAGAGGTGTTTAATCAAGTTAGGCTCAACATTCCACTTCTTGATGCAATCCAACAGGTCCCTAGTTATGCCAAATTCCTTAAGGACATGTGCACCAAGAAAAGAAAGACTAATGTGCCTAAGAAGGTTTTTCTAGCCACTAACATTAGTGAGCTATTGTCCAACCAGATCCCTATCAAGTATAAGGACCCTGGCTGCCCCCACCATCTCTTGCACCATAGGTCGAGCCGAAATCAATCGAGCACTCCTCGATTTAGGAGCTAGCATCAATTTGCTCCCTTTCTCCGTATATCAACAACTTGGATTAGGTGAACTCAACCCGACCCAAGTTACTATTCAGTTGGCTGACCGCTCTATCAAAGTTCCTAAGGGAGAGATCAATGACGTTCTCATACGGGTGGGAGAATTCATTTACTCGGTCGATTTCATTGTCTTAGAGACACAACCTGTGTCTAATCCTAGGTCCCAAACTCCCGTTATCTTAGGAAGACCATTCCTAGCAACCGCAAATGCAATTATAAATTGTAGAAACGGTTCCATAAGACTGACTTTTGGGGATATGACCAAGGAAGTCAATGTTTTCAACCTAGGTAAACATCCCTACGATGTGACCGACCAACCCTTTGAGGTTAACTTCATTGAGAACATGACGAGTGAGCATAATGAGAAGATCACACTTGAGCCAGAGGAAGAGGAAGATTTAGAAGCTAGTGATCTCAGCCTTGATGAGATCGAATGGGAATCAAATCTGAGTTCTATAGAGATGGGAGATTCTAGCTTAACTCCTCCACCCATCGAGCCAACTCCTTCTTTGGAGTTAAAAGCCTTGCCTAAACATCTTAAGTACGCCTACCTCGGTGAACAAGAGACGTTACCGGTCATAGTTGCATCTAATTTGACTAATAGGCAAGAGGAAGACCTACTGGCAACCCTTAGGAGACATAGGGAAGCCATTGGTTGTACTATGGCAGATATCAAGGGACTGAGCCCTACGATAGTCCAGCATCGTATCCATCTAGAGGAAGGGGTTAGACCGAAGAGAGATCCACAGCGTAGGCTAAACCCACTCATGCAGGAGGCTGTACACGCCGAAATAGTGAAACTGTTAGATAATGGGATCATTAATCCCATTTCCGATAGCGAATGGGTTAGCCCAATGCATGTGGTCCCTAAGAAGTCTAGCTTTACTGTGGTAGAGAACGACAAGCATGAGTTAGTGCAAACACGATTGCCTACCAAGGTAAGAGTATGCATAGACTACCGCAAGTTGAATGCAGCAACTAGGAAAGATCATTTTCCCCTCCCTTTCATTGACCAAATGCTGGAAAGATTAGCCGGTCATGAGTATTACTGCTTTTTAGATGGGTATTCGGGATATAACCAAATCCCTATAGCCCCGGAGGACCAAGAGAAGACAACGTTCACATGTCCATTTGGGACATTTGCCTACCGTCGAATGCCTTTCGGCTTATGCAATGCCCCCGCCACATTCCAACGTCGTATGTTAAGCCTGTTTTCGGATATGGTCGAGCGTTTCTTAGAAATTTTCATGGACGACTTCTCCGTCTATGGAAATTCATTTGACCAGTGTCTCCATCACTTGGAGCTAGTGCTGAGTAGGTGCACCGAAAAGAACTTGACCCTCAATTAGGAAAAGTGTCACTTCATGGTGCAACATGGGATTGTCCTGGGTCACGAGATATCTAGGGAAGTGATTAAGGTAGACAAGGCCAAGGTGGAGATCATAGCGAAACTTCCACTTCCGCGATGCGTGAAGGACATTCGGTCTTTCTTAGGACACGCTGGATTTTATCGTAGGTTCATTAAGGACTTTAGCAAAATTGCTAGACCCCTTACAAACCTTCTAGCTAAAGACGTGTCCTTCATCTTTGATGATAGGTGCCATAGTGCATGGGAGAAATTGAAAGTGGAACTTATCTCTGCTCCTATCATCTCACCTCCGGACTGGTCCAAGCCTTTTGAGATCATGTGCGATGCTTCTGATTTTGCAATAGGTGCTGTCTTAGGACAGCGTAAGGACAACAAGCAGCACGTGATCTATTATTCGAGTAGGACGCTCAATGACGCCCAAATGAACTATACTACAACCGAGAAGGAATTCTTGGCAGTAGTGTTCGCTTTGGAGAAATTCCGCCCATACCTACTTGGGACCAAGACCACGATTTTCACTGACCATTCTGCACTTCGATACCTTATGCTTAAAAAAGATGCGAAGGCCCGACTCATTCGTTGGATCCTTCTCCTTCAAGAATTCGATCTCGAAATTCGAGATAAAAAGGTGTCGAAAATGTCGTAGCTGACCATCTATCTCGTGTGCCAAACGCACCTTCTGACGAACTGCCCATCAATGACAATTTCCCCGATGAACAACTTCTAGCCATCTCTAAGGAGCCATGGTTTGCTGACATAGTAAATTACTTAGTCACAAACCAAACACCACCTAATTGGTCTAAACAGGATAGATACCGATTCTTGTCTCAAGTTCGGTATTACATGTGGGAAGATCCTTATCTTTTCAAATATTGTAGCGACCAAATCATTAGGAGATGTGTCCCCGACGAGGAAACTAGAAGCGTTCTAGCTTTTTGTCATGAGTTCGCTTGCGGTGGACATTTTGGTCCCCGCAAAACTGCCGAGAAAATTCTGCAAAGTGGCTTTTATTGGCCAACCGTGTTTAGAGACGCATTTGAGTATTGCAAAACTTGCGCAAGATGTCAAATGATAGGAAGAATTTCCAAACGAAATATGATGCCCCTAAATTCTATTCTAGAAGTAGAACTTTTCGATGTCTGGGGCATCGATTTTATGGGACCCTTCCCTAATTCGTTTGGGCACCAATACATCTTGTTGGCCGTAGACTACGTGTCAAAATGGGTTGAAGCTGTCCCTTGCAAGACAAATGACAACAAAGTTGTTGTCAAATTCTTGAAAGATAATATCATCTCACGCTTTGGAATCCCTCGAGCCATCATTAGTGACAATGGCACACATTTTTGCAATAGAACTTTTGAAGCTCTTATGTGAAGATATGCCATAACTCACAAGTTGTCTACGCCCTACCATCCTCAAACTAGCGGACAGGTAGAAGTTTCTAATAGGCAAGTCAAGCTCATTTTGGAGAAGACCGTGAATCAGAATAGGAAGGACTGGTCCACCAAACTGGTAGATGCCCTATGGGCATATAGGACTGCCTTTAAGACGATTCTAGGAATGTCTCCCTACAGATTAGTCTTTAGAAAGGCTTGCCACCTTCCTGTTGAACTAGAGCACCGGGCCTTATGGGCAATTAAGCAGCTAAATTTCGATTTAGATAAGGCCGGTGAGTTTCGGAAATTACAAATTTCTGAACTAGAGGAGTTGAGGAATGATGCATACGATAATGCAAAGATTGCGAAGGATAGGGTTAAGGTTTTTCATGATAAATCCATCACGAGAAAAACTTTTGTCCAAGGACAAAAAGTTTTACTTTATAACTCTAGACTTCATCTCTTTCCTGGCAAGTTGAAGTCAAGATGGACAGGGCCCTTCATTGTTAAGACTGTGTTTCCATACGGAGCCATAGAGATCTACGACCCCAAAAATGGCAATGCATTCAAGGTAAATGGTCAACGTCTTAAAATCTTTTTGGAGTCAGTACCGGAAGTAAATGCAGCCATGGGTCTTTTTGACCCACTGTATCGGTAACTATATCTTTCTGCCAGTTCATGCATCCATGCATTTCATTCATACATTAGGGACAATGCATGAAACAAGTGTGGGGGAAGGGTATGTAATACATTTAAAAAAAAATCTAAAAAAAAATTATAAAAAGGATAATACTTTGACTTATTTTTTGAAAGAAATCTAAGTTAGTTTTAAGGATTAGGAAAATCATGATTAGGATTTCTAAAAACTTGGTCAAAATAAATAAATTGTTTAAATTTTAGGTATAGGAGGAGAAATTGAATAAGTAGTTAGTCTTAATTTTTACCTTAATGAAATATGCATACCTAATGCATATCTAGGATTCTAAGACAAAGACCCTTGTGCCTCATAAAAAAATAATAAAAAAAAAATTTCAATCACTAATTAAGCTGGATACATGTGCCTCATGAAGCATAAGTATTCACGCCTAAAGGTGAGTTAATAAATAAAATCCTTAGTTTTGTGGCCTAGTTCACTCGAATTTGAGTCCGCGGGGTGTTTTCTCACCTGGTGCCCTAAGACCGACTGGTTTGGGAGTCATCGACTTTAAGTTCGCTATATGGGTGGATTAGAAAGCCTAAACTAAAGAAATATTATACATGTATTAACACATCTAATAGCCAATTAGTTAGGTATGAGGGCCTCAAGAAGCCTTGATACTTATACGAAAGAAAATTAGATGAGTTATACATGCCAAAAAAAAATTAACACATCTATTAGTCGATTAGTTAGGTATGAGGGCCTCAAGAAGCCTTGATACTTACACGAAAGAAAATTAGATGATGTTATAAAAATAATAAAGAGGCATGAGAGTCCAAGTTAAGGAATTCCTAGATTCACAAGGGTGCGTATGACTTTTGGTAACGAAAAAGACTATACAAACATTCAATTTTAATCCTTACCTAAAATGGATAACAATTTATTTTATAAAGACTAAGTTTAAAGAATGAATAAAAATGATAATCTTAAAACTTATAGACTACTTAGTCTCTTCAAATATAAGTCAAATATTTTCCTTTTTATGGATTTTGTGGGTGTAATCCGCTGAAAACCCTCACGAGACAACACTCGTCCTCTAGGGTAACCTAGGGGTTTAACGGCTTGTTGCACACGCTAAGTGCAACCGTGATTCCTACGAAAGTGAGTTAGTTAGATTAGATTTTCTTTTTCTTTTTGATTTTTACTCGAGGACGAGCAAAAAGATAAGTATGGGGGTGTGATTAGTAGTAAAAAATGCATAATTGTCATCATATTTACCATCACATTTGCACATTTATTCATATTATAATGCACATTTATTAATATTTTGTTATTTAATGTGTGCAGGCCTCGAATTATTATTTTAATAATAAATAAAGCTTAAAAGAGCCCAAAAGCCCAGATCCAAGCCCATGTTTGAAGCCCAGGTGCAAAAGCGCAAATATCAATTGTCAAAGTGCAAATATACAAGGGCTAAAGTTGCAATTATTAAAGATGAGGGAAGGATAGAATTCTACCCAACCCTAAACTCTTGCAGGATGAGCATAAAAGCCAAAGATAAGAAGGAAATTCGTGGATAAAAGATTTGGAATATTTGAGATCAAGGTAACTTGATTTCTAAGTTATCTCGAAATCCCAAGATGAAGAGCCAGGATCACACTTCCAGAAGCAAACGCCCAGATGAACGGATCGGGAGAGGCCACGCGCCAAAGCGCGTGGCCAGAAGAGCCAGTTTTGCCGCAAAATTGCGACAAAAACCAGGATTTTGCGGCAATTTAGATGAGATCAGTTTCCAGTTTTTGTGGGCAGGTTTATCCAGGACTCTTCGGCCTTCTGCACCTATAAATATCCCTGCAGGCGCAGCAGAGGGGGCATCCAGAGACGTTTTAGGGTTTTCTTTTAGCTATTTCTCTTTAAATTTCAAGCAAGTTGTAATTTTTATTTCAAGCACATTGTGGAAGAAGGAGCTTGTATTTGGGAGACGTTCATCGAATAAAGGTTACCTTTTTCCTATTTAATTTTCTGCTATTTTTAATTTTATTTTGTGATCTCTCTTGTTTTCTTTTTAATCTGTGATCTCTTCTGGTTTTCTTTTTCTTTGCTTCTTTGCAATCTTTCATATTAAATAAAATAAAAAAATAAATTGGAAAGAAAAAAAAAGAATGATGATGAACTAATTTCCTTTAGTGGTTTGCTGAGATTCTTAAAGCAACCCTAGAGCTGTTAAGATTTGATCGGATTGAGGACATCTCTAGAAACCCTAGGTTTAATAATAACTTTTCTTGAAGATCAAACAAATAACAAGACTTCTTAATCTAGGATGCATATTAAAAAGACCCTTCATGACTTCAAACTTAAGAACTAGGACAGCCTAACTTTAAGATTAATCTTCTATTAAGCTGTACCTAGATGTTAGGATGAACCATAGTTTGGTTTTTAAGTAATGTAACTTTGTTAGAGTCTAGTATTGGTTTTTCTTGCTTGAATTAGTCTTAAAAACCTAGGGTAAATTACATATACTTCAATGTGATGATCAATCTCCTTAACTTGCAATAGGGTTGTGGTAGAAGATCAGCAAAGCCACATCTTTCATATCATATATCTCAAATCTAATCACTTCTTCTCTTATTTTGAAGTTAAAGAGGAATCGGGTCGAAAAGCTTGCATCGCATCCTTCCCTGAGGATCACGACCCGCTTGAGCCCTTGCTACAGCGGATTCGCATTGAGACTAAGAAATCTGAACTTTAATTCTTTTTATTCTTAAAATCTCAATCAATTGCCAGAATACATGAATGTGGCCTATTTAAGGCCGTAAAATAATCCCTACTCGCTAACCTACAATCGCGGTTGGAGAAATAACCCAAATTTCTCTTGGGGCCTGAACAATTCTCCCAAGCCCAATTTCCCTAATAATGTTCACCATCCCAATCATTAAGCTGATTTTTCTAACCAAGCGTCACAGTCTTCTTTCCAAAACCCACTAACCAAGAAAAGACTCAGTGAATTGGAGAAAAATATGGAGACGTTCTTGAAGACCCAAATTGCCTTCATGCAAAACACAGAACGACTGTTGAACAATCATACACTGGTCATATCTAGATTAAAAATTCAGATGAGTCAGTTAGCAAGTTCTTTAAGTGACAGACCCAAGGGTACTTTACCTAATCAATCACTAGCTAACCCTAAGAATTTTAGTCAAGCTTATGAAGTCCAAGATCCTCAAATTAACTAGTGAAATGTTGTTCACATACTTAGGTTAGGAAAGAAGGTGGATAATCAAATCTCTAAGCCAGTAAGTCCAGTCCGAATTGATCCAACTCCTGCCTCCACATCTGCTAGCTCATCTCAGTCTGCTCTGCAAACATCTGACAAAGATACAGCTACTAATCAAGTTCATAAGTCTGTAGCACCATTTCCATCTTAGAAACAACAATAAGAATATGCACATGGAAAAGATACTCGGATGTTCAATCAGGTCAAATTGAATGTTCCACTTCTTGACGCAATCCAACAAGTTCCAGTATATGCTAAATTCCTTAAGGATGTGTATATTAAGAAGAGAAAGACGAATGTGCCAAAGAAAGTGTTCTTAGCAACCAGCATAAGCGAACTTCTATCTGGTCCTATTCCAGTCAAATACAAAGATTCTGAATGTCCCATAGTTTCTTGCACCATAGGACAAACAGAAAGTAGCAGAGCACTTCCTTATCTTGGAGCAAGTATCAACTTTCTACCACTCTTAGTATACCAGTAACTTGGGTTGGACGAGCTGCGTCCAACTCAAGTAACCATTCAGTTAGCTGATTGATCTGTGAAAGTCCCCAAAGGAAAAACCACAGATGTCCTTAATGGGTCGGGGATTTCATCTACCCTGTTAACTTATTGTGCTTGAGACCCAACCTGGTCCAACCCAAGGTCTCAAACTCCTGTCATCTTAGGGCGTCCATTCTTAGCCACTGCCAATACAATAATCAACTATAGGAACGGGTCCATGAGATTGACCTTCGAGAACATGATCAAGGAGGTCAATACTTTCAATCTAGGAAAACAACCTAGGATATGGACGATCAGACATTTGAGGTCAACTCCATTGAAAATTTGATAAGTGAACATGAAAAGAGCATGAAAATAGACACTGAGAGCAAGTTTGATTTGGAATCTGAGGATTTCAATTTAGACCAAATCATTGAGTCAGCTGTGGATTGGGCATCAAGGCCAAATGTGCCAATTCCCAAATCCGAACTTCAAATTCTTCCTTCCAATAATCCACTTCTTTTTTAGAATTGAAAGCTTTCACCTTAAGTATACCTACTTAGGTAGGAAAGAAACCCTACCAGTCATCATAACATCCCATCTGATTAGAGGACAAGAGGAAAGCTTGATGTTTGTTCTGAGGAAACATAAAAAGGCAATTGGATGGACAATGAACGACATCAAGGGAATAAGTCTAGTAATAGTGCAACACAGGATACATTTGAATGATGATGCAACTCCTAAGAGGGACCCACAGTGTAGGCTAAATCCGATCATGCAAGATGCTGTGCGAATAGAAATTATAAAACTATTGGACAATAGGATTATTTATCCTATTTCTAATAGTCAAAGGGTTAGTCATGTCCATATTATCCTCAAGAAAACTGGCTTTAGAGTAGTGGAAAATGAGAACAAAGAATTAGTAAAAACACGTCTCCGCACCAAGATTCGTGTTTATATTGATTATCAAAAATTGAATGTTGTTATTCGTTAAGATTAATTTTCACTTCCCTTCATCGATCAAATGCTCAAAAGATTAGCTGGCCATGAGTACTACTGTTTTTTATATAGTTATTCGGGGTACAATCAGATCCCCATCACTAGAGGACCAGGAGAAGATCATGTTCACTTACCCATTCAGAACCTTTGCTTACTGGCGCATGCCCTTTGAATTATGTAATGCTCCCGCGATATTCTAATGATGCATGCTCAGTCTGTTTTTCAATATGGTGGAACAATTTTTACAGATTTTCATGGATGATTTCTCCATCTACGTGGATTCATTCAATCAATGTTTTCATCGCTTAGAGTTAGTTCTTCAATGATGAATGAAAAAGAACTTAACTCTAAATTGGGAAAAGTGTCATTTCATTATGAGACAAGGGATTTTCTTGAGCCATGAGATCTCGAGGAGAGGGATCAAAGTTGACAAAGCAAAGACAGAAGTGATCGCTAAGCTTCCAACCCCTAAATGCATTAAGGATATCTGATCTTTTTTGGGACATGCTGGATTCTATCGACGGTTCATTAAAGACTTTAGCAAAATTGCTAGACCCTTAACAACCTGCTTACGAAGGACGTGTCCTTTAGTTTTGACGATGGATGTTTTAAATCATGAAAAAAGCTTAAGTAAGAACTCATCTCTGTGCCCATCATTTCTACTTCAAACTGGACTAAACCATTTGGGATCACGTACGATGCCTCAGACCTTGCCATCGGCGCTGTCCAAGGACAGCGCATCGATAATAGGCAGCAAGTAATCTACTATTTGAGTAGGATTCTTAATAACGAGCAACAAAACTACACAACTATAGAAAAAGAATTTTTAGCAGTAGTGTTCCCGTTAGAGAAGTTCTGTCCGTACTTACTAGGATAAAAAATCACAGTATTTACAGATCACTCCGTGTTGAGATACCTAATAACAAAGAAGGATGCTAAAGCACAACTCATTCTATGGATTCTTCTTTTACAAGAATTCGACCCAGAGATTTGGGACAAGAAAGGTGTGAAAAATATAATGGTAGACCATTTATCCACAATTCAAATGCACCTACTGAGAAAACTCCGAACAACGAGGATTTTCTAGATGAACACATTCTAGCTATTTTTAAGGAATCCTGGTATACAAACATTGTCTATTATCTTGTCGCAGGACAAGTACCTTCTGAGTGGACGAAGCAGGATAGATATCGCTTCTTCGCCCGAGTGTGGTTCTTTTTTTGGGAAGAACCATATCTTTTCTAGTATTGTCCTGATCAAATCATCACAAGGTGTATACCAGAAGAAGAACATATAAGTGTGTTAACTTTCTACCATGAACTTGCTCGCGATGGACACTTTGGTCCTCGCAAAATCGCAGAGAAAGTCTTACATAATGGGTTCTACTAGCCCACTTTGTTCAAAGACTCGTTCAACTTTTGCAAGTCATGCCCGAATTGTCAAATGACTAGGAGAATCACAAGATGAGATATGATGCCCCTGAACCCTATTTTGGAAGTTGAAATTATCGATATTTGAGGCACTGATTTCATGGGGCCGTTTCCAAATTCATTCGGCAACCAGTATATCTTGGTTGTGGTGGACTATGTTTCGACATGGGTGGAGGTCGTAACGACCAAGACAAATGACAACAAGGTTGTTGTCCAATTTCTGAAGGAAAATATATTCTCTCATTGTTAGCTCAAAGGCACTTCACCTTGGTTTTGATGATGACTAACTTATGAAGTTAAGTTACTAATAATCTTGTGTTTATATAGTTTTAGTTATTGATCAAGATTTTAGTAGGTATTTAACTTCAACAAAGGATTCAAAGCTAGTTTTGGAGCTAACACATGTTAATTTAAGAGCTCGCGCATCAAGATCGCATCTAGTACTCGGATGGAGTCAAGCTCTTTGGATCGTGTTTGGATCGAATCGTCTTGGAGATGAAGATCGACGAGAAGACTTTGGTCTAGGTTTGTTTTAATTTTTATTTAGATCATGTAAGGATAGTTTAATCTTGATATGCTCAAGTACACACACACACACAATAGTTCAAAAGTTTTGGTTTCGGTGTAACCATTTTGAAATTCAGGAATATATTTCATTTTCATGAATAAATAGAATCAAAAGAAGTTTACATAGTTATATGTATATTGGATTTCATCCATATACATTATTGTTTCATATTGTCTAAAAACTTATTTTGATGATTCTAATTCTTGTGTTTTAAGTTTTTATCAAAACTTAGTTTGGAATTTAATGTCAAAAATAAAGATATATCATTTACAATGTGTATTGGATTCTATCCATATACCTTATACTTCAAAATGTGTTTCAAATATTTTGTTTTTATATTTATACAAGTTTTAGAGAAAACTTATTTTCATTTCAAAATTTAAGTTTTTGAAAATACAATTTTTGGTTTAAAGCTAAATTTTTATACCTCAAAAATAGTTCAAATAGTTTTTAATATGTGTTGAATTTTGATCACACATATTTGTACTTCAAATATTTACATGAACTTATTTTTGTGAAATTTATAGAGTTTTATGGGATTTATGGGTATTTAAAAGCCTAAGTTTTTACCCTGAAAACCTGTTTAGAGCCTTCTGGCGATTGACTGACCAGTCGATTGGACTAGAGCTCGGTTGACCGATCGGTCGATCGATGTGCACAAAATGTGCACAAGGCTCTAGCCTATGGGCCGATCGACTGTGCGGTCGACCAACTGGCACTACCCAACACTCGAGAGAGCCCGGTCGACCGCTCGGCCTTTGGCCAGTCGACGGTGCGGTCGATCGACAGGCTATTTGCCTTTGGGCGGTCGACCGACAGGCAGTTTGCCTTTGGGCGGTCGACCAAGCGGTTGACAAATAACCCCAACGGTTAGAAATCTGACCGTCGACTTGTCGACCGACAGCCCATTCTGACTTGGTTCTAGACCCCAACGATTATATTTCCAAGGCCCTATAAATATGGATCTTTGAGGCCTTTTACCAATTTAAATGAAATAATCTTTTTACTAATTGATACCAATAGAAGGACATGATACCAATTCGGCACCCCGCGTGTGATAATTAGTGACAATGGATCTTATTTCTACAACAGGATTTCGAAGCCCGGATGTGTAAATATTCGATCACTGACAAATTATTCACAGCATATCATCCCCAAATAAACAGGCAGGTGGAGGTAACCAATAGACAGATCAAACTCATTTTGGAAAAAAAACTGTTGAGAAAAATAGGAAAGAGTGTCCACTAAGCTAATAGATGCACTTTAAGCTTATTGGACTGCTTTCAAAACTAACATCGGTATGTTTCCATATAGAGTGGTATTTGAAAAAGTCTCTCATTTGCCAGTGGAATTAGATATTGGGCTTTGTGAGCCATCAAGCAACTGAATATTGATTTGAACAAAGTCGGTGACCTAAGGAAACTACAAATCTCAGGGTTAGAGGAGATACGCATTGAACCCTATGAGAACGCTAAAATAAACAAAGTGTAGAACCAAGATCTTCCACGACCAAGTCATACACAAAAAGATCTTTGTCCCAAGACAAAAAAGTTCTACTTTACAATTCATGGCTTCACATCTTCGAGGGGAAACTCAAGACTCGTTGGATCGGACCATTCACTGTACGTATTATTTTTCCACATGGTGCTGTGGAAAATTATGATCCGAAAAACGGTGAGGGATTCAAGGTAAATGGGCAAAGACTGAAGCCATTTCTCACAGTTGAACCAGAGTTATAAGAGAAATGTTATGAGTCTTTTCAACCCATTTTACAAGAGGCCATGTCCTACTACAAACCATCAATAAAAAATAAAAAATTGTATAAATAAAAATAAAAATTAGGAATTCTTTGTAATTATCATAATTCTTTGTATATTATTTCTTACACCTATTTATTACATTTACATTCACATATCATCCATTGAGGACAATACATTAGATAAGTGTGGGGGAGGGGTCTAACATAGGAGTTCTTTGTTCATTTTTTCATTTTTGGTTATTTTTCAGTATTTCTTTTTCTGCCTTTTTTTAAAAAATTCTTAAGAAGTAGAGAATTTTTAATAGTCTTTTGTAAAAATACAAAATAGTTATAAGGATTAAAGAAACTCAAGTTAAAAATTCTTTACTTTAGTCTAAAAAAATATTGGTTGGATTGGTATTTTAGGAGGAATTAAGAAAATAACTCAGTTCTTTACTTTTGCCTTAGTAAATATGCATTGGCTATACACACACTCTTGAAATTTATAGACAAAAACTCTAAGTGCCACACAAACCAAAAATAAGTGTATATATATAGTTATAAACCCGATTAGGCTAGATAATTGTGCCTCAAGAAACATGATTATTCACGCCTAAAGGAAATAAACCTTCGTTTCGTGGCCTACTTTAATTGAGTATTTAACCTAAGGGTTTTTTCTCATCTGTTGCCCTAAGACCGTCTGGTTTTGGAGTCATCGGTTAAAAACTCATTACACAAGTAAATTAGAAAGCCTAAGAAAATTAAGGGCAAAAATGGTAAATAAATAAATACTATTATAGTTTTTGGCATTAGAGTTTGAGTTGAAAATTTTCAAGTAAATCATCACTTCACACAATGCATATTATTTAAGGCTACATAAAAGAATGAGTTTGATGTACAGAATTTCTCCTTAACTTAAATAAAAACCATATTCTTGAATAAAGATCAAAGTATAGAAAGGACTAATAAGGGTTAGACTTAATGCTTATAATTGTTTAGGTAATTTACTAAAGAGCTTAAAAAGTTTTTTCTACTTTAAGAAATAGCAACTAACATTTACATTCTTTTCTTGGATTTTGCGGGTGAAATTCGCTGAAAATCCTCAGGAGACAAAACTCCTCCTCTAGGAGAAACCTAGATGTTCAAAGGCTTGTTGCACACGCTCAGTGCAATCGCGTTGAAATTGCACCTAGAAGGGCGTGAATAGGTGTATAGCTAATCAAATGAAAATTCTGGACAATTTAATATGAAATAATGCAACCGATCACTCAAAAGAAGACTTGAAACCGGATTCCCGTGAAGGGCTCTAAACTTCTCCTCGAATTCCTCTAGATAAGAGTTGAGGTGCTCAATTGCTATCTTATTGAGATGAATATTGATCGACAAAAAAAATGAATGATAAACAAGTAATTAGAGACAATAAGCAATCACAAACAAAAGGATTTGTTCCGAGGTTTGAGCCACCGCTCTACGTCCCCGCCTTCACCACCGTGAAGGATTTCACTATCTACTATTGGATCATCTACAAAGGGACCTTACAACAAGGAATTACAACAACTCAGAGTACACAACTCCCTAACTCAATCCTCTACACCAGAGGCAGCACAAAGCTAATTGAGATAACAAGCTCTTGGTGATCAAGAGATCACAACCACTCTCTTTGCAACTCTCATACAAAACCCCTATAGAGTAAAATGTAACTTGAAGTTTAAGGATGTAAATGAGAGTGAAAATAAAACGAGAAAGATTTTAAAAGCAGAAAAACTCAATTAAAACTTTAAAAATAAGAGCACAAAAGAAAACTTGAAACTTTTTCTCTTTGAAAGCAAAAACTAGATTCTCAATTGAATTTCTTGTTATGAAATATTCAATCCAAATGACCCTTATATAGGTTTTAGAAAAACATTTTTAGAATAGTTTTATCAGGTCTAAAAGGAAGAAATTGACCCTAAAAATTCAACTTTTCACGTTTTAAAAGAAACATGTTTAAAAATAGATTTAAAAGAACTGGCTGTTACTGCCAATCTGGCAGCCTGTCGGTCGACCGACCATTCAAAAAAATTTGATTGTAGGCTCTCGATTGACCATGTTGAACCGAGACCAAACGAGTTACAGTCGGTCGACTGCTCGGTCGACCGCAATAAGGGACCAGTTGACCGGTTGGTCGACCGGGAATGTGCACAATATGCACACCCCAATTGCCAGTGATCGACCATTCTGGCTTGTAATAGGCACGGTCGACTGTCCGATCGATCGACCTAGGCCAAAAACTAGATCAAGATATTTTTTAAAGATAAAGAAAATTTTCAAATAATTTTTTTTTGAATTGTAGAAGAGAGAAGACATGTATAGCCATGAGATACAAGTTTTAAACTGAGATAGAAATTTCTAAGAAAAATGTGAAATAAGTATCAAAATCAAACATGTCAAAATCATACTTTTGAAAATGTGCACTTTTGTGTGTGTATATCTTTGAGCCTCAAATCTATATTCTACTTTTTAAATAAATTAGTTTCTTACGAGGTTCTAATCGACTACAAGAATCTTCAAGCGGGCTTCTCTAATAGTGATGTTTGCGCGACGCTGAGTGCTTTGAGTTATGATCTCGTTCTTGAGTACCCTTGAGCTATCAACACCTACCTTTAGAGGAAGAAACCTTTAGATCTTCTTGAACCTTGTTGATCTTTTTGAATCCTGAAATATACTCTTAAACTTAATTAGTACCAAATAACTTCATATGCTTTGTTATTATCAATACACAAAGCTGGGGATTGTAACCTTTGGGCCAACAATCTCCCCCTTTTTGATGATGACAAAACATATGAGCAATTTAAAAGAAAATATAGGAAAGAGCTTTGTAAAAACTCCCCCTCAAGTTATGCTAGTTATGAAATACAGGATATCAACAAGTTATATGATAAAGGCATTGTATAAGAGCATATCAAATAAATACCAATAAATACTCATAAATACTTCTCCCTCTTTTTGTCATGTATCAAAAAGGGAAAGCAAAAAATATCCAAAAATTAAAACATATGTAGATTTTATCAGAAGGAAAACTCATGAATCAACAATACAAACATTTAGTTCTCCACAAATGAAAGAGAATCTGTTAAAATCAAGTGGCTTAGTAAAAATATCTTCTAGTTGAAAATCAATAGAAACATAATCAATTTCAATATCACCTTTCTCATAGTAATCTCTAGTAAAAATGATATCGAATTTCTATGTGGCTTGTCTTACTATATTATTTGCATTTTTAGCCATATAAATAGTACTAGTATTATCACAAAATATCTTAATATGACCATAATACAAATCATAGCCAAGGAGAGTATGTTTCATCCAAAAGACTTATGCACAACAAGCCCCGACCGCAACATACCCCACGTCGGCAGTTGAGAGGGCTACAGAATTTTGTTTCTTAGAATATCAGGAAACAAGACAATTTCCTAGAAACTTACAAGTTCCACTTGTGCTCTTCCTATCCACTCTAAAACCGACATAGTCAGCATCTGAAAAACTCATCATAGAAAATTGTCTAGTCTTCGGACACCATAAGCTCATTCCAATAGTGCCTTAAGATATTTAATAATACGTTTTACCACAATCAAGTAGGACTCTTAAGGACAAGATTGGAATCTAGCACATAAACATAACTAAACATGATATTCGGCCTACTAGCCATTAAATAAAGTAAACTACCAACTATGCTTCTATAAAGTTTAATGTCTACATTTATACCTTGTTCATCTTTGTCTAGTTTTATTGTGGTAGCCATGAGAGTTTTGCTCGTCTTTGCTCCTTCAAGTCCAAATTTGTTGATGAGTTTCCTTGTATACTTGGCTTGATTTATAAAAATCTCATCATTCCTTTACTTGATTTGGAGTCCAAGGAAGTAGTTTAGCTCACCCATCATAGACATCTCAAACTCATTCTTCATGTATGATTCAAAATCTTTGCAAAGCTTTCCATTAGTAGATCAAATATAATATCATCAATATAAATTTGAACAATAAGAATATCACTATCTATATGTTTTGTAAACAAAGTGGTAATATTTTACCTTTTATAAAACCATTTGAAATAAGAAATATTGAAAGTCTTTCATACCAAGCTCTAGGAGCTTGTTTTAAACCATATAAAGCTTTGCCTAATTTGAAAACAAAATTCGGATGTGTAGGATCAACAAACCCGGGGAGTTATTCAACATACATTTCTTCTTCAATAAAACCATTTAAAAATGCGATTTTGACATCCATTTGAAAATGTTTGAAATCTTTATAAGAAGCAAAAGCAAATGTTATCCGTATGGCTTAAGCCATGCTTGTTGGCCCAAAGGCCATTATTCAGTTATTTTGATGATAACAAAACATATTTAGTTATGTATTTAATATTTTTGTTTAAAAGGATTTCAGGTTCAAGAACAGGTTTTTGACGGCTCCGCTAAAAGACTCACAAGTTTAGACGCCGCAAAAATGAAGATTCCCAAGCTATGCACAACTAGGATGCTTCGGGATCAAGATGATGATGTGAAGATCAAGACAAGATCAAGACTACAAAGAAAACAAGATTTGTATTTTTATTTTTTATTTTAAATATTTTGTCAAAGCTAGATATTAGAAGTAGAGCTATGGGATTATCACACACACACCTCTTAGTTAGGTTCATGGCTTCAAAAAGATTTTCAATTTCCATTTCTAACTTAGATCTAAAGAGAACATATTTTGGAAATAAGATTTTTAGAAAAACAATAGTTTTGGAAAACATTTTATGGAAAAACAAGTTTTTATCAAAAGGATTTTTTATCAAACTATTTTAACATGATAGAAGTATGACACATGCTCATACTCTATGTTTTTACAAGTTCCAAAATCCAACCCAAGACCCAAAACCAAAACCCCAGAATTCTGGTTCTGGAAGTTCTGATTTTTCAGAACTTACAGTAACCGGTCGACCGGCCCGGTCGACCGATGTGCACAAAACTGTGCATGTGTATATCAGTCGACCGACCCGGTCGACCGATGCACTTGTGTGTTCTCGGGATTTTTTCGGTCGACCGACCCGGTCGACCGGACAGCCCCAACGGTCACATTTTTGACCGTTGGCGGTCGACCGACCCGGTCGACCGGGCTCTGTCAAAAGTTCTGACAGATCCAACAGCTATTTTTTCTGGCTGATTCTCTTTTGGGATTTGATTCCAACGGATTTCTTAGGATGTTTTTGACCCCTATAAATAGGAGGTCACTTCAGTTGATATGACTAACAATTTTAGATCCATCAAGAATATTTTTACAAGAGATTTCTAAAGATTTCCAAGCTCTTCATTTTAGACAAGATTTTCTCTCAAAAGCCAAAATTCCAATCACCCATCTTGAAGCCTACATCTCTACTTCTCTCTAGCTTAGCACTACACAATCCCATATATCTACATCTACATATTTGGTTCTAGGATTGTGCTTAGTGAGCTTTTGTAAAGTGATCAAGTGTTGATCACTCTTTTCTTACTTGAGTGAAGTTGTAGAGGCATCGGCCTCAAGGCGAGCTAGTGTGCTCAAGGTGGTGTTGCGGCATCACGAGAGACGGACAAGTGTGTCCTTGTATTGTTGATCCAGTGGGATCCTCAATAGTGGAAATCCTTCAAGTGTGAAGGCGGGACGTAGAGCGTGGCTCGAACCTCGGAAACAACTCCTTGTGTTTGCGTTTGATCAAATTTCTCTAAACTCTATCTCTTTATTACTTGCACTTTTATATTGTCTATTACTTGCAAGAATTTGTGTATTGTGCTAAGTGTTAAGTTAATTTTTAAATTCCGCATTATTGCCATAATTCATATAGCCATCACCTATTCACCCCCCCTCTAGGTGATTTCAATTGGTATCAGAGCCTAACCCTACAACTTAGGTCTAACCACCTTAGGGAGATCCATATTTGGCTATATACATTTGTGTTGCATTTACATTTGCTTGTGCATTCATGGCATCCATGGACTTTTCTAGCATTAAATCCCCACCCAAGTTTGATGGTTTAAACTTCCCCATTTGGAAGGTGAAAATGAATCTCTTCCTTAAATCCCTAGGAGTTAGGGTAGCTAGGGCTATAACCAAAGATTTTATTGAACCCACTAGTGATGAGAGCACATGGTCCGAGGATACTTCCAAAGACTATGAGGCTAATGCTAGGGCACAATATGCATTGACCCAAGCATTGAATGAGGATGACCTTGCACGCATAATTAATTGTAAATCCGCATTTGAGGTTTGGAACATACTCATTGTGACTCATGAGGGAACGTCTCAAGTCAAGAGAGCCAAAGTTGACTTGCTACGTTCTCAATATGAGAACTTTTACATGTTTGAAAATGAGAGCATTGATGATATGCTCACCCGTTTACAAAAATAACTAATGCTCTTTCTTCCTTAGGCGACAAGATTGATAATGATCAAAAGATAAGGAAAGTGATTAGAGCTCTTCCCAAAGCTTGGAAGTCAAGGCGACCACACTCAAGGAGCTCAACGACAAAGAGGAGATGGACTTCTCCGGCTTCATCGGAAATCTCAAGACGCATGAGATGGAGATGAAAGTTAGAGAAGAGAGGGAGGCACCAAAGAAGAAGACGATTGCCTTCAAAGCCACTCCTACTACCATTGAGGAAGACGACTCATCCGAAGATTGCGATGAGGATTTCGCCATGCTCATCCGTAAGGTGGGCAAGATGTTTTACAAGAAGGGACGGCAAAGTAACTTCCGAAGAGGGAAGCCTCAAGGAAGGTACGAGAAGAAAAGAGAAGAACCCGGTCCTTGCTTTCATTGCAAGAAGATCGGTCACCTAATTGCCGATTGCCCCGCTCTACAAGCAACCACATCCAAGAATGGGCAAAGAAAGAAGAAAGCCTTGGCCGCTACATGAGATGACTCGGAGTCGGAATCCGAAGAGGAGCACGACGCCGCCAACATGTGTTTTATGGCACAAGGTGAGGAATCATCTAAGGTATGTCTAGAAACTTCCATTGATGATGATGATCTCACAATGGATGAACTTGCTCAATTTTTTGAAGAATTGCAACATAGGTATGAGATTTCACAATCTCATAATAAGAAATTGAAAAAGGAAAATGATGCTTTGAAGAATAAACTTGAAATTTGTTTAAAAGAGAAAAATGAGTTATCTAGTTCTTTTGAAAAATTGAAAAATGATTTTGATAAGTATAAGGTAGCTAATAAAGGAAAAACCCCCATGATTTCTAGTGATAAAAATGTTTTTGTTGAAATTCAAAAACGTGTTGATTCTTTAGATAAAACTTTAAAGAAATGTGCATTTGATTTTAACAAGCTTGCATCTAAATTTCCTAAGGGAGTAGCTCAAGGGAAACATGTTCATCATAAACACTCTACACATAAACATGCACACACACATAACCATGCTTTTATGTACAATAGTGGTAGAATTTACATTTGCACACATTGTGGCCGCAAAGGCCATTTAGAAAAATTTTGCTATGCTAAGAATAATGTAAAGAATAAATTTGTTTGGTTCGCCCCGGATCTAACCCTAAAGGACCCACTAAGATTTGGGTACCAAAAGAGCCACCGAATTTAAATGATACAGGTATAGGTGGATCTACCCCCTCCAAGACTTAGGGGGAGGTGGTGCCCGGGTGGTTGATGCATCGGAGCTTAAAGAACAAATCGTGCATGCATCACTATCGTAGAGGCACCTATTTTGGAGATTGCCCTTCAATTGGTAACATCTCCATTTAAAAGTTTTTGATTTTTAGTCATGTATACATATGTATAGAATTGATAGTTTGCTTTTGTACTCTATTGATATATGCTTGTATAGAACTACTTTTCTATCATATTGTATATGTGCCTTGTGTTAACTTCTATATCTTTTGTTTCATGCCTTGTTTATTGTATGTCCACATGTATAGGTTATTATTTGTTTTATATACTTGTATACATATACACATTATTTTCTTAAATAAAAATAAACATTTTCAAAATTTCCTATTTAAACAAACACCTTAAAGATGGCAATTGCGCACCTCAACTCATTCAAGAGGACTCAAGAAGATGAAGTTCAGAACCCGTCACTGGGTATTCGGCTTCAACATCTTTAAATTCTTTGTTTAAATATGAAAATAAATTTAAAAAGGGATTGCATGAATTTTGATGTTGTAATAACTTAATGAAGATTTAAAACCTGTTGGTGTATTCCTATATGTTTAATATGTCATACCTATTTTGACTACAAATTTATTTAAATTTTTTTTTTGGGCCAGTTGCTGATAACAGATTTCAGGCAAAGCCGGTCGACCGACCTATAAAGCCCCGGTCGACCGACTCTGCCTGAGAAGAAATTTTTATTTCTTTTCTGTTATCGGTCGACCGACTATATGTACCGGTCGACCAATCTTGTCTGCAGAGCTCTCGGGATAAATCGGTCGACCGTGCCGGTCGACCGCTCTATATTTACAGAGCACACGGTCGACCGCTCTATATTTACAGAGCTCTCGGTTGTTTCGGTCGACCGACCCGGTCGACCGATCGTCGAATTTTGCCCTATAACTATCTTTTCTCTTCACTTTTTTCTTTCTCTCTCTCTCACTCAGCCGACGAACCCATCTCCATCTCTCTCCAAAAATTTTTTCTTTCTCTCCAATCACTCAACCGATCTCCAATTAATTTAAAACCCTCCTTAAACTCCTTCTTCTACTTCCAGATCTTCAATTTCAGGATCATCCAACCACAGGATTTGAAGAAATTCGGATTTCTTTGCTTAGGGTTTGAGTTCTTCACAGTTAAGGTAAAAATCCAATTTTGACTTTATTTTCATATCTTGCTTTGGAATCAACTATCTATTGTCATCAATTCTAGGTTTCTAAGCATCTAGATCAAGCCCTAACTTTGATTAAACCTAAAAATTTCATTTTTCATCATGCCACCTAAACGTTCCAGATCTGAGAAGGGAAAGGAAGTTGCACAACCTTCCTCCCAAGCTCCTAGACCCATTCGGCCTTTCATAAATGATCTTGCAGCTGATCGATACTCCCATTTCTCCACTAGGAATATCAACTCAGGGAGGTTTGTAGTAATCCAAGATTTCGAACACTTGAATATTCCACACATCCTGCAGTCCAACAATTTAGTGGAATTTTTGACCATCAAGGAACAAGTTTACACCTCCCTTGTTCCTTACTTTTATGCTAATTTTGAATTCGATGGAAATCGGATCACATCTAGGGTTTTAGGTAGAGATATCGACCTCTCTATCGGTCGATTTGCTAGGATTCTGCATCTCTCCACTGGCGGAGCAGATGTGTACACCCATGATCTACATGACTTTGAATTCCCGGACGGTGAGTCTGCGCTCACCGCCTCTACCTTGATCCACGGGGATGACAACCCCGGTCTAGTAAGGAATGAGGTTGTGAGTAGGTACACTCTCACTGCTCAGGTCCTTGCTAAGATTATTTTCTTCAACATTGTCCCCAAGCATGGTGAGTATAGCCACACTAGGGGTTGTGTACCTTTGATTATCTATTGCCTTCTTCGAGGCATTAAGGTAAACTTTCCTAGAGTCATAGCCTCTCACATGGCTTCTGATCAGATCCGTACTGCGGGTAGAAGCTTGCCCTACGGCATGCTTATTACCCATCTTCTTAGGGCTCTTGACTTTGATCTTTCTGCCGAAAGTCCCTCCAATCCTTTGACCAACATCAACGGAGTTGTCCTGAAGATGATGGAAGCTCAGTTGCATAGACACGCTCCTGTGCAACCACCTATTCCTCCTGTTGGTCCTGGCTCATCTTCTGCTCCTGGATCCTCTTCCTCTTCAGCCCCTGTTTTTTCCTCCTGAGTTTCAGGCCCTTCTCTCTTCGGAGGTCCGCTCTCAGATCGAGGCGCATCAGGCCTGGGTCGAGAAGCGCGACGCAGCTATTCGTGCAGAGTTGGATGCTCGTGCCTTTCAGGATGCTGCTTTTCGGGCGGAGATCCGGAACAACATGTCTTATTTTGCTGAGTCTATGAGATTCGTGGACGTTCAGTTTCAGGCACTTTTCACAAAATTTGACATGCTCGTTCCTGACCGGACTCCGATTGCTTGTCGACTCCCAGCCACCGGTCCTCCATTTCCTCCCAGAGCTCGTTCGTCTGTTCCACCACCGCGCACCAGAGTTGACGGCATGGATCCAGAGGAGGTTGCTTCTTCCTCAGAGGAAGAAGATGGTGGAGACAAGAAGATGGCTGAGGGCTCATCTGAGCATGCCGACGACGAGGAGGACGAGGATGCTGGAGATGATGATGATACTGCTGAGTGACCTCCCCTTTTGATGATGTCAAAAAGGGGAGAGTTATTTTGGGAGAGTTATCTTGTAGTTCTTGTAGTATTTTGTGTGTTTAGATATTTTGTGATGTAGTATTTTATTTGTGTTTGGACATGTAGTATTTTATTTGTGTTGGACATGTAGTATTTGTTTTTATTTTGCTTTGGATATGTATTTTTAGTATGTGTTGTGGACATGGACATGGTTGTGTATCTCTTATTTATGTCATGTATGAACTCATTTCCTTCATCTATTCTATGACATGAGTATTTGGTATTATTTGTTGGCATGGAAATATGGTGTTTACCATTTACATATGTTTTCCTATATATGCATGTGTTGAGGGGAGCTTCATTTGAAGTCTCTACCCAAAATATTTTGTGATAACTACATATGTTTTGCCATCATCAAAAAGGGGGAGATTGTTGGCCCAAAGGCCATTATTCCAGTTATTTTGATGATAACAAAACATATTTAGTTATGTATTTAATATTTTTGTTTAAAAGGATTTCAGGTTCAAGAACAGGTTTTTGACGGCTCCGCTAAAAGACTCACAAGTTTGGACGCCGCAAAAAATGAAGATTCCCAAGCTATGCACAACTAGGATGCTTCGGGATCAAGATGATGATGTGAAGATCAAGACAAGATCAAGACTACAAAGAAAACAAGATTTGTATTTTTATTTTTTATTTTAGATATTTTGTCAAAGCTAGATATTAGAAGTAGAGCTATGTGATTATCACACACACACACACCTCTTAGTTAGGTTCATGGCTTCAAAAAGATTTTCAATTTCCATTCTAACTTAGATCTAAAGAGAACATATTTTGGAAATAAGATTTTTAGAAAAACAATAGTTTTGGAAAACAATTTTATGGAAAAACAAGTTTTTATCAACAGGATTTTTTATCAAACTATTTTAACATGATAGAAGTATGACACATGCTCATACTCTATGTTTTTACAAGTTCCAAAAATCCACCCAAGACCCAAAATCAAAACCCCAGAATTCTGGTTCTAGAAGTTCTGATTTTTCAGAACTTACAGTAACCGGTCGACCGGCCCGGTCGACCGATGTGCACAAAACTGTGCATGTGTATATCAGTCGACCGACCCGGTCGACCGATGCACTTGTGTGTTCTCGGGATTTTTTCGGTCGACCGACCCGGTCGACCGGACAGCCCCAACGGTCACATTTTTGACCGTTGGCGGTCGACCGACCCGGTCGACCGGGCTCTGTCAAAAGTTCTGACAGATCCAACAGCTATTTTTTCTGGCTGATTCTCTTTTGGGATTTGATTCCAACGGATTTCTTAGGATGTTTTTGACCCCTATAAATAGGAGGTCACTTCAGTTGATATGACTAACAATTTTAGAGCCATCAAGAATATTTTTACAAGAGATTTCTAAAGATTTCCAAGCTCTTCATTTTAGACAAGATTTTCTCTCAAAAGCCAAAATTCCAATCACCCATCTTGAAGCCTACATCTCTACTTCTCTCTAGCTTAGCACTACACAATCCCATATATCTACATCTACATATTTGGTTCTAGGATTGTGCTTAGTGAGCTTTTGTAAAGTGATCAAGTGTTGATCACTCTTTTCTTACTTGAGTGAAGTTGTAGAGGCATCGGCCTCAAGGCGAGCTAGTGTGCTCAAGGTGGTGTTGCGGCATCACGAGAGACGGACAAGTGTGTCCTTGTATTGTTGATCCAGTGGGATCCTCAATAGTGGAAATCCTTCAAGTGTGAAGGCGGGGACGTAGAGCGTGGCTCGAACCTCGGAAACAACTCCTTGTGTTTGCGTTTGATCAAATTTCTCTAAACTCTATCTCTTTATTACTTGCACTTTTATATTGTCTATTACTTGCAAGAATTTGTGTATTGTGCTAAGTGTTAAGTTAATTTTTAAATTCCGCATTATTGCCATAATTCATATAGCCATCACCTATTCACCCCCCCTCTAGGTGATTTCAATGCTACGGGTGCAAAGCTTTCCTCAAAATTGATACTTTTGATTTGGGTGTAATTTTGGGCCACTAACTTAGCTTTATTCCTAACAACATTAGTCGACTCATCCAACTTGTTCCAAAAAATTCATTTAGTACCAATTGTTGGTCTAGCATGGGGTTTAGGAACAAGGTGCCAAACTTGGGGGCCGTTTGTTTCGCATAAAACTCCGTAATTCGTAAATGACTTACTACCCAGTTACAACTACGGCGTTTGTTTCGATCGTAATTCGTAAAAGACTTACGTAACTCAACTAACACTCACTTGCAACCCAGTTACCACTCACTTACAGCCCAGTTACAGTTAATTTTGTGGTCATACAAATTTGCAATATTTTTTATATTAATATTAAAATTTTTTAATATTTAACTTTTTTATATTTATTTGCAGTATTAAAACTTTTAAAATCACCAAATAGTTAATTTTTTGGTCAACTTTTCACTTACAACTTATACATTACGACAACCAAATACCGTAAAGTACAATACACTTTCCCACTTTACAATTTTATATTACCAACCAAACACCGTAAAATTTACATACATGTAACTCATTTACAATTGTAAAGACTTTACCAATTACAACTATGAATTACGGCCAATTACGACAACCAACAGACCCTTGGTTGCGCTCAAATTGATTGAGCTCTTCTTGCATTGCAAGCAACCAATATGAGTCGCCCTCGGCTTCGAGGATGTTCTTTGGTTCAATATGAGAAATAAAAGCAAAATGGCTACAAAAATCATGGAGTTTGGAGCGAGTAGTTACCCCTTTTGATACTGAAATACACCTAGAGGGGGGTGAATAGGTGTAATTGCTAATCTAATGGTCTTTTTAAATTTATGAAATGAGTGATGCAACAATCTCTCAAAAACACGACTAAGAGCCGAATACCCCTTGCGAGGTTCTGAACTCCTTCCTCCCAATTCCCCTTAAATGGGTTAGAGGTGTGCAATGCAACCGTGTTGTATTGAGGTGTGATTGATCAATGCCAAGTGTGATGATGAAAATGAAATACACACAAGTAAAATAGCAAGTAAAGTAAACAAGTAAGGATTGCACAAATAAAGGTTAGTTCTCAAGCAATAAATTGGAAGTAATATAAGGCAAGAAAGTAAGCAAGAAGAACGCCAAGGCAATCGCAAACAAGATGATTTGTTTCGAGGTTCGAGCCCGTTGCTCTAGTCCCCGCCTTCACCTCCGTGAAGGGTTTCCACTATCCCCTTAGGATCCCGTACAAGTTAGGCCTCCAAAGACCTCAAGCCCGTAGCTTCACCTTACAAAGAAACTCCACCGAGGAGCTTGTCTCCACAAGAACAAGGATTACAAATAGTGATCTTTAACTAGACCACAACACTCTTTTACAAACACTCTCACTCTTTTACAACTTCACTTATAGAAAGAATATGAAATTTTTGGCTCTATGAAGTGTGGTGAGAAAAGCTTCAGTTGTAGAGTGATATTAGAGATCAAACAACAACTGAAAAAACCAATTTGAAAGAATGGAAATGAAAGCTTTAAACTATTTTTCTCTTTCTCTTGAAAACAATGAAAACTTGTATTTTTCTTGGTAAATAACTAAGGCCTATTCCCCACTATTTATAGGGAGAGAATAGGTTAAAAACTCTGATTTTTCCAGCTAATTTGATCAGAAAAAGAGTCCCAACAACTCCTAAAAACTCTGTTAAAGAGAAACCCAAAAACAGATTTTCAGAAACTCTAAAAGAGGAAAGAGCCGTTATGGCCTGTTGCAGGCCTACCGGTCGACTGCCGGTCGACCGGGTCCCTGCTGGCAAAAGAGCCGTTGGAGCTTCGGTCGACTGCCAGTCGACCGATCCAACAAAAGAAACACAGTTTCCTTCTATCGGTCGACCGACCCAGTCGACCGAAAAGATACAGAGAGCAAACATCTATTTTCGGTCGACCGGTCTGTTGGTCCGGTCGACCGACAGACATGCACAACTTGTGCATGTCCGGACACAGCAGCCGTCGACTGCCGGTCGACCGGTCTGCCTGAAATAGTCTTTTTTTGGGCAGATTTTTGAGATAGAAAATTTTGTAAAAATTCTTTTAAAAAATCTGAAGCTAAGTGTTATGCAGAAAATAGTTTATATCATGTTTTAAACAAGTTTTTGAAGATATAAAGCTTTGAGTACATGTATGTATAAACTAAGGCATAAACTTAGAAATAAACATTTTCAAAAACAAAGGAAACATACAAAACAAATGTGTGTGCAAATCCTAGAGCCAAATTTCACATATTCAATCTTTAACAAACTAAACTTACAAACTTCTAGGTCTTCAAGACTTCAACATGGGCAATCTTCACTTGATCTTCAATATTGCACTTTGAGCCCAATTTGACTTGTCTTGAGTCCAATGTACCTTCCTTTAGGGAAGAATTCATCTCTTTAATATATAAACCTGAAACACACTTAAACAACAATTTATATTAGTACAAATAACTAATATGTTTTGTAATCATCAAAATACACTAAACATGGGTTGATTGTAACCTTGGGCCAACAATCTCCCCCTTTTTGATGATGACAAAACATATGAGTTATTAAACAAATAAAATAGGAAAGAGCTTGGAGAGCTCCCCCTTAAACAATGCTATGTATTTAACATGAATATGAACAACTATGTAAGCATACATAAAGCATTGAAAAATATCATCACCAAAAAAAAAATAAACTATCATAAGGAATAACAAAATTTAAAACAAACAACATATATTTTCTCCATATATTTTCTCCCTATATTTTCTCCCCCTTTTTGTCATACATCAAAAAGGGTTAAAAAAAATTTTAAGACAAAACAAAACAAACATATTAGAAACCAAAACAAAACAAACTAAGATATTTTAAGTATCAATCTTACATACATTCAATTCACCACAAATAAATGAAAATCTTGCATAATCTAAAGGTTTTGTGAAAATATCTGCAAGTTGAAAATCTGTGGAAACAAAATCGATATCAATGTCACCTTTTTCAAAGTGATCTCTAAGAAAATGATATCTAATGTCTATATGTTTGATTTTACTATGTTGATTAGCATTTTTGGTCATGTGAATAGCACTAGTATTATCACAATAAATCTTAACATGATCAAAATGTAAATCAAAATCGAGAAGAGTATGTTTCATCCAGAGTACTTGTGCACAACAAGCTCCGGCTGCTACATACTCCGCCTCGGCGGTTGAAAGGGCTACACTATTTTGCTTCTTGGAAGACCAAGACACAAGACAATTGCCCAAGAATTGGCAAGTGCCACTTGTGCTCTTCCTATCAACCCTACAACCGGCATAGTCGGCATCCGAATAACTAGTCATGGTAAATTGGTTAGTTTTCGGATACCACAAACCTAAATCAATTGTGCCCTTAAGATACCTAATTATGCGTTTTACCGCTATTAAGTGTGATTCCTTAGGACATGATTGAAAACGTGCACATAAACATACGGAAAACATTATATCCGGCCTACTAGCCGTAAGATAGAGTAAACTACCAATCATGCTACGAAATAATTTGATGTCTACTTCCTTACCTTGTTCGTCCTTGTCAAGTTTCGTAGTGGTTGCCATGGGAGTCTTTGCTACTTTGGATCCTTCAAGCCCGAACCTCTTGATGAGTTCTTTGGTGTACTTGGCTTGGTTGATGAATGTCCCATCACTACGTTGCTTGATTTGAAGTCCAAGGAAGAAGTTGAGCTCTCCCATCATAGACATCTCGAATTCCTTTTTCATGCATGACTCAAAATTCTTGCAAAGTGAAACATTAGTAGATCCAAAAATAATGTCATCAACATAAATTTGAACTATGAGGATATCTTGATCTATATGTTTGGTAAATAATGTTTTATCAACTTTTCCTTTCTTAAAATCATTTGAAAGCAAAAATGAAGACAATCTTTCATACCAAGCCCTAGGGGCTTGTTTCAAACCATATAGTGCTTTATCTAATTTATAAACATAATTAGGGTGTGTAGGATCAACAAACCCGGGGGGTTGTTCAACATACACCTCCTCATCAATATAACCATTAAGAAAAGCACTCTTTACATCCATTTGAAATAACTTAAAATCTTTAAATGAGGCATATGCTAAGGTCATCCGTATGGCTTCGAGCCGTGCTACGGGTGCAAAGGTTTCTTCAAAATCGATTCCCTCGATTTGAGTGTAACCTTGGGCAACTAACCTAGCCTTGTTTCTAACTACATTACCCGATTCATCCAACTTGTTCTTAAAGATCCATTTAGTACCAATAGTTGGTCTATCTTGGGGCCTAGGAACAAGATGCCATACTTGATTGCGCTCAAATTGATTAAGCTCCTCTTGCATTGCTAGCAACCAATATGAATCGGCCTCGGCCTCGAGGACATTTTTAGGTTCTATGTGTGAAATAAAAGCAAAATTACCACAAAAATCTTGAATCTTAGAGCGAGTGGTTACCCCTTTTGATACTTCACCTATGACGAGGTCCTTGGGATGATGAGGATTGAATCTCCAATCCTTTGGTAGTGGTTGAGAGGGCTCCTCTTCATTTGCTTGATGTTCATTTCCTTGAGCCTCTTCCACTTTGGCTTCACTTCCATCACCATCCTTTGGCTTGTCTCCCATGGTAGAAGCATCCTCCAAGGTCACTTTCTCCAACCCTTCATCTAAAGCATCATTTCTACACAATTCTTAACAAACTTGTTAGATTCCTCAAATTTAACATGAATAGATTCCTCAATAGTCAAAGTTGACCTATTGAAGACTCTATAAGCCTTACTAGTATTTGAGTAACCTACAAAAGTAGCCTCATATGATCTAGCATCAAATTTTCCCAAATTAATATTTGTATTTAAAACAAAACATTTGCAACCAAACACTTTGAAATAAGAAACATTAGGTTTTCTAGAAAAATACATCTCATAAGAAGTCTTAGTAGTATTTTTACATAGGAAAACACGATTTGCAATGTAACATGAAGTATGAACGGCCTCGGCCCACAAATAATGTGGTAGACCATATTCATTTAACATTGTCCTAGCCATCTCTTGTAAAGTACGATTTTTCCGCTCAACTACTCCATTTTGTTGTGGAGTTCTAGGACAAGAAAGTTCATGTTTTATTCCATGTTCCTCACAAAAAGTGGTAAAGGGAAGGTTAATGAACTCACCTCCTCTATCACTTCTTATTTTAATTATTGAGGAGTCATTTTCCTTTTCAACTCTTTTCTTAAAGGCTTGAAAATGTGAAAAGGTTTGACTTTTATGTTCAAGAAAATAAACCCAAGTAAAACGCGAAAAATCATCTACTAAAACATAAGCAAATCTACTCCCACTTAAACTTTTGGTTTGTGTAGGGCCAAATAAATCCATGTGGATTAGCTCCAATGGACGTGATGACATGATATCCTTAATTGATTTGAATGAGGACTTAGTTTGTTTCCCAAATTGACATGCGTCACAAACTCGGTCCTTTTCAAAGTTCAATGAAGGAATACCCTTCACCATTTCCTTAGAGTTAAGCCTAGAAATATGGTCAAATGAAACGTGGCCTAATCTCCTATGCCATAACCAAGAGTCGTCATCGAGGGCTTTTAAACAAGTAATGTTACAAGACATATTTAACATATCAATCATATAAACATTGCTTTCACGAAAACCGGAAAATACACAAACATTGGAAGTTCTATCAATTACTTTACAAGCAACATTGTCAAAAACTACATCAAAACCTTTATCACAAAGTTGACTAACACTCAAGAGATTATGCTTGAGGCCATCAACTAAAATCACATTTTCAATTAAAGGAGAGGTGCCAAGTTTTACATTACCAATCCCGATGATTTTACCCTTGGCGTCATCTCCGAAGGTGACGGTGCCACCTTCATGATATCTTGATAGGGTTGCAAAGTTGTTGATGTCCCAAGTCATGTGCCTTGAGCAACCGCTATCAAGATACCACAAACCTCTACGTCTTTGAGCTTTGGAAAGTACCTACATCATTTAAAACAATGGTTGACTTTGGTACCCAAACTTTCTTGGGTCCTTGAAAGTTAGTGTTACGAACCCAAACATTATGATGTGATGCACTTAGTCTATCATAACAAAAATTAGCTAAGTGTCCTTTCCGTCCACAATGTGAACATGAGTACACTTTTCTATACATAAATGCATGGTGTGTATGTGAAGTGTGAGCATGCTTTGGGGGTTTACCATGATGCATAGGTTGTGTAGCATGTACATGAGCATGAGCATGAGCATGATGAACATTTTTCTTAGGAGCTTGTTTCTTAGGAAACATATTCTCCATCTTCATCTTATCAAACTCACTACACTTTTTCAAAACAACATCTAATGAGTCTAATCTTTCCTTAAGCATGGCAATCTCATTAGAATCTACAAATGGGGTCTTTCCTTTACAAGCAATCTTATATTTTTCAAAATCATTTTTAGTGGAAACTAAAGAAGAATGCAAGTCATTATTTTCTTTAGAAAGTTTTAACACTTGAATACTCAAAGATTCATTATCCCTTTTCATTTTCAAGTACTTTTTCTTCATGAAGTCATAATTTTGAGAAAGTTCTATAAATGCTTCACTTAACTCATCCATGGATAAATCTTCATCAAAAGGAGTTGAGGGGGTTACCTTGCTTGTGCTCTCATTTGCCATGAAGCACATATTGGCGGTGTCGATCTCCTCCTCGGATTCACTTTCGTCATCCCATGTTGCTTTCATAACCTTCTTCTTGTATGGCTTCTTGGATGAAGATGGCTTCACTTGGTCCGGACACTCCGCTACTATGTGTCCCGGCTTTTGGCAATTAAAGCAAATGATCTTCCTTTCTTCCTTGCCTCCTTGCCATCTCCTCCGTCCTTGGAACTTTGCCTTGTTGTACATCCTCCGGACGTTTTTGACTAGAAGTGAGAGCTCCTCGTCATCTTCTTCTTCATCATCTTCGTCGGAGTAAGTAGCATGACTTTTGAAGGCAATCGTCTTCTTCTTGGAGGGTGCCATGTCCTCCCTTGCCTTCCTCTCCATCTCATGGGTTTTTAAATTCCCAATGAGTCCGATGAGCTCAATCTCATCTTTATCATTGAGTTCCTTCAATGTTGTAGCTTTCACTTCCCATGATGGAGGAAGAGCCCGGATGATCTTTCTCACCCTTTGGTCGTTGTTGATGTCTTCACCTAGAGAAGAAAGCCCATTAGTAATCTTAGTAAATTTAGTAACCATATCATCTATGGTTTCATGTTCTTGCATGCTAAAATTTTCATATTGGGACCGAAGAAGGTCTATCTTGACCCTCTTCACTTGTGATGTCCCCTCATGTGTTACTAGCAAATGGGTCCAAATCTCATAGGCGGATTTGCAATGGATGACTCTAGCTATGTCATCATCATTGAGGGCTTGTAGGAGTGCATAATGAGCCCTAGCATTGGCATCAAACTCCTTGGTCTCAATTTCGGACCAAGTAGATTCATCACCGGGGGGTACACTAAAGGACTTAGTCACGGCCTTTGCAACTAGGCTACCTAGAGATTGCAAAAACACGGTCATCTTAACCTTCCATATGGGAAAGTTAAGTCCATCAAACTTAGGGGTGTCTTAATACCATCGGCCATGTTTACTATGTGGAAATGAATGAAATGATTAGCAATATGAGGATCTCTCTACGGTTGTTAAGCCAAATCCTAGAGTCCAAGCTCTGATACCAATTGAAATACACCTAGAGGGGGGGTGAATAGGTGTAATTGCTAATCTAATGGTCTTTTTAAATTTATGAAATGAGTGATGCAACAATCTCTCAAAAACACGACTAAGAGCCGAATACCCCTTGCGAGGTTCTGAACTCCTTCCTCCCAATTCCCCTTAAATGGGTTAGAGGTGCGCAATGCAACCGTGTTGTATTGAGGTGTGATTGATCAATGCCAAGTGTGATGATGAAAATGAAATACACACAAGTAAAATAGCAAGTAAAGTAAACAAGTAAGGATTGCACAAATAAAGGTTAGTTCTCAAGCAATAAATTGGAAGTAATATAAGGTAAGAAAGTAAGCAAGAAGAACGCCAAGGCAATCGCAAACAAGATGATTTGTTTCGAGGTTCGAGCCCGTTGCTCTAGTCCCCGCCTCCGTGAAGGGTTTCCACTATCCCCTTAGGATCCCGTACAAGTTAGGCCTCCAAAGACCTCAAGCCCGTAGCTTCACCTTACAAAGAAACTCCACCGAGGAGCTTGTCTCCACAAGAACAAGGATTACAAATAGTGATCTTTAACTAGACCACACACTCTTTTACAAACACTCTCACTCTTTTACAACTTCACTTATAGAAAGAATATGAAATTTTTGGCTCTATGAAGTGTGGTGAGAAAAGCTTCAGTTGTAGAGTGATATTAGAGATCAAACAACAACTGAAAAACCAATTTGAAAGAATGGAAATGAAAGCTTTAAACTATTTTTCTCTTTCTCTTGAAAACAATGAAAACTTGTATTTTTCTTGGTAAATAACTAAGGCCTATTCCCCACTATTTATAGGAGAGAATAGGTTAAAAACTCTGATTTTTCCAGCTAATTTGATCAGAAAAAGAGTCCCAACAACTCCTAAAAACTCTGTTAAAGAGAAACCCAAAAACAGATTTTCAGAAACTCTAAAAGAGGAAAGAGCCGTTATGGCCTGTTGCAGGCCTACCGGTCGACTGCCGGTCGACCGGGTCCCTGCTGGCAAAAGAGCCGTTGGAGCTTCGGTCGACTGCCAGTCGACCGATCCAACAAAAGGAAACACAGTTTCCTTCTATCGGTCGACCGACCCAGTCGACCGAAAAGATACAGAGAGCAAACATCTATTTTCGGTCGACCGGTCTGTTTGTCCGGTCGACCGACAGACATGCACAACTTGTGCATGTCCGGACACAGCAGCCGGTCGACTGCCGGTCGACCGGTCTGCCTGAAATAGTCTTTTTTTGGGCAGATTTTTGAGATAGAAAATTTTGTAAAAATTCTTTTAAAAAATCTGAAGCTAAGTGTTATGCAGAAAATAGTTTATATCATGTTTTAAACAAGTTTTTGAAGATATAAAGCTTTGAGTACATGTATGTATAAACTAAGGCATAAACTTAGAAATAAACATTTTCAAAAACAAAGGAAACATACAAAACAAATGTGTGTGCAAATCCTAGAGCCAAATTTCACATATTCAATCTTTAACAAACTAAACTTACAAACTTCTAGGTCTTCAAGACTTCAACATGGGCAATCTTCACTTGATCTTCAATATTGCACTTTGAGCCCAATTTGACTTGTCTTGAGTCCAATGTACCTTCCTTTAGGGAAGAATTCATCTCTTTAATATATAAACCTGAAACACACTTAAACAACAATTTATATTAGTACAAATAACTAATATGTTTTGTAATCATCAAATACACTAACATGGGTTGATTGTAACCTTGGGCCAACAATCTCCCCCTTTTTGATGATGACAAAACATATGAGTTATTAAACAAATAAAATAGGAAAGAGCTTGGAGAGCTCCCCCTTAAACAATGCTATGTATTTAACATGAATATGAACAACTATGTAAGCATACATAAAGCATTGAAAAATATCATCACCAAAAAAAAAATAAACTATCATAAGGAATAACAAAATTTAAAACAAACAACATATATTTTCTCCATATATTTTCTCCCTATATTTTCTCCCCTTTTTGTCATACATCAAAAAGGGTTAAAAAAAATTTTAAGACAAAACAAAACAAACATATTAGAAACCAAAACAAAACAAACTAAGATATTTTAAGTATCAATCTTACATACATTCAATTCACCACAAATAAATGAAAATCTTGCATAATCTAAAGGTTTTGTGAAAATATCTGCAAGTTGAAAATCTGTGGAAACAAAATCGATATCAATGTCACCTTTTTCAAAGTGATCTCTAAGAAAATGATATCTAATGTCTATATGTTTGGTTTTACTATGTTGATTAGCATTTTTGGTCATGTGAATAGCACTAGTATTATCACAATAAATCTTAACATGATCAAAATGTAAATCAAAATCGAGAAGAGTATGTTTCATCCAGAGTACTTGTGCACAACAAGCTCCGGCTGCTACATACTCCGCCTCGGCGGTTGAAAGGGCTACACTATTTTGCTTCTTGGAAGACCAAGACACAAGACAATTGCCCAAGAATTGGCAAGTGCCACTTGTGCTCTTCCTATCAACCCTACAACCGGCATAGTCGGCATCCGAATAACTAGTCATGGTAAATTGGTTAGTTTTCGGATACCACAAACCTAAATCAATTGTGCCCTTAAGATACCTAATTATGCGTTTTACCGCTATTAAGTGTGATTCCTTAGGACATGATTGAAAACGTGCACATAAACATACGGAAAACATTATATCCGGCCTACTAGCCGTAAGATAGAGTAAACTACCAATCATGCTACGAAATAATTGATGTCTACTTCCTTACCTTGTTCGTCCTTGTCAAGTTTCGTAGTGGTTGCCATGGGAGTCTTTGCTACTTTGGATCCTTCAAGCCCGAACCTCTTGATGAGTTCTTTGGTGTACTTGGCTTGGTTGATGAATGTCCCATCACTACGTTGCTTGATTTGAAGTCCAAGGAAGAAGTTGAGCTCTCCCATCATAGACATCTCGAATTCCTTTTTCATGCATGACTCAAAATTCTTGCAAAGTGAAACATTAGTAGATCCAAAAATAATGTCATCAACATAAATTTGAACTATGAGGATATCTTGATCTATATGTTTGGTAAATAATGTTTTATCAACTTTTCCTTTCTTAAAATCATTTGAAAGCAAAAATGAAGACAATCTTTCATACCAAGCCCTAGGGCTTGTTTCAAACCATATAGTGCTTTATCTAATTTATAAACATAATTAGGGTGTGTAGGATCAACAAACCCGGGGGGTTGTTCAACATACACCTCCTCATCAATATAACCATTAAGAAAAGCACTCTTTACATCCATTTGAAATAACTTAAAATCTTTAAATGAGGCATATGCTAAGGTCATCCGTATGGCTTCGAGCCGTGCTACGGGTGCAAAGGTTTCTTCAAATCGATTCCCTCGATTTGAGTGTAACCTTGGGCAACTAACCTAGCCTTGTTTCTAATTACATTACCCGATTCATCCAACTTGTTCTTAAAGATCCATTTAGTACCAATAGTTGGTCTATCTTGGGGCCTAGGAACAAGATGCCATACTTGATTGCGCTCAAATTGATTAAGCTCCTCTTGCATTGCTAGCAACCAATATGAATCGGCCTCGGCCTCGAGGACATTTTTAGGTTCTATGTGTGAAATAAAAGCAAAATTACCACAAAAATCTTGAATCTTAGAGCGAGTGGTTACCCCTTTTGATACTTCACCTATGACGAGGTCCTTGGGATGATGAGGATTGAATCTCCAATCCTTTGGTAGTGGTTGAGAGGGCTCCTCTTCATTTGCTTGATGTTCATTTCCTTGAGCCTCTTCCACTTTGGCTTCACTTCCATCACCATCCTTTGGCTTGTCTCCCATGGTAGAAGCATCCTCCAAGGTCACTTTCTCCAACCCTTCATCTAAAGCATCAATTTCTACACAATTCTTAACAAACTTGTTAGATTCCTCAAATTTAACATGAATAGATTCCTCAATAGTCAAAGTTGACCTATTGAAGACTCTATAAGCCTTACTAGTATTTGAGTAACCTACAAAAATAGCCTCATATGATCTAGCATCAAATTTTCCCAAATTAATATTTGTATTTAAAAAAAAACATTTGCAACCAAACACTTTGAAATAAGAAACATTAGGTTTTCTAGAAAAATACATCTCATAAGAAGTCTTAGTAGTATTTTTACATAGGAAAACACGATTTGCAATGTAACATGAAGTATGAACGGCCTCGGCCCACAATAATGTGGTAGACCATATTCATTTAACATTGTCCTAGCCATCTCTTGTAAAGTACGATTTTTCCGCTCAACTACTCCATTTTGTTGTGGAGTTCTAGGACAAGAAAGTTCATGTTTTATTCCATGTTCCTCACAAAAAGTGGTAAAGGGAAGGTTAATGAACTCACCTCCTCTATCACTTCTTATTTTAATTATTGAGGAGTCATTTTCCTTTTCAACTCTTTTCTTAAAGGCTTGAAAATGTGAAAAGGTTTGACTTTTATGTTCAAGAAAATAAACCCAAGTAAAACGCGAAAAATCATCTACTAAAACATAAGCAAATCTACTCCCACTTAAACTTTTGGTTTGTGTAGGGCCAAATAAATCCATGTGGATTAGCTCCAATGGACGTGATGACATGATATCCTTAATTGATTTGAATGAGGACTTAGTTTGTTTCCCAAATTGACATGCGTCACAAACTCGGTCCTTTTCAAAGTTCAATGAAGGAATACCCTTCACCATTTCCTTAGAGTTAAGCCTAGAAATATGGTCAAATGAAACGTGGCCTAATCTCCTATGCCATAACCAAGAGTCGTCATCGAGGCTTTTAAACAAGTAATGTTACAAGACATATTTAACATATCAATCATATAAACATTGCTTTCACGAAAACCGGAAAATACACAAACATTGAAGTTCTATCAATTACTTTACAAGCAACATTGTCAAAAACTACATCAAAACCTTTATCACAAAGTTGACTAACACTCAAGAGATTATGCTTGAGGCCATCAACTAAAACCACATTTTCAATTAAAGGAGAGGTGCCAAGTTTTACATTACCAATCCCGATGATTTTACCCTTGGCGTCATCTCCGAAGGTGACGGTGCCACCTTCATGATATCTTGATAGGGTTGCAAAGTTGTTGATGTCCCAAGTCATGTGCCTTGAGCAACCGCTATCAAGATACCACAAACCTCTACGTCTTTGAGCTTTGGAAAGTACCTACATCATTTAAAACAATGGTTGACTTTGGTACCCAAACTTTCTTGGGTCCTTGAAAGTTAGTGTTACGAACCCAAACATTATGATGTGATGCACTTAGTCTATCATAACAAAAATTAGCTAAGTGTCCTTTCCGTCCACAATGTGAACATGAGTACACTTTTCTATACATAAATGCATGGTGTGTATGTGAAGTGTGAGCATGCTTTGGGGGTTTACCATGATGCATAGGTTGTGTAGCATGTACATGAGCATGAGCATGAGCATGATGAACATTTTTCTTAGGAGCTTGTTTCTTAGGAAACATATTCTCCATCTTCTTCTTATCAAACTCACTACACTTTTTCAAAACAACATCTAATGAGTCTAATCTTTCCTTAAGCATGGCAATCTCATTAGAATCTACAAATGGGGTCTTTCCTTTACAAGCAATCTTATATTTTTCAAAATCATTTTTAGTGGAAACTAAAGAAGAATGCAAGTCATTATTTTCTTTAGAAAGTTTTAACACTTGAATACTCAAAGATTCATTATCCTTTTTCATTTTCAAGTACTTTTTCTTCATGAAGTCATAATTTTGAGAAAGTTCTATAAATGCTTCACTTAACTCATCCATGGATAAATCTTCATCAAAAGGAGTTGAGAGGGTTACCTTGCTTGTGCTCTCATTTGCCATGAAGCACATATTGGCGGTGTCGATCTCCTCCTCGGATTCACTTTCGTCATCCCATGTTGCTTTCATAACCTTCTTCTTGTATGGCTTCTTGGATGAAGATGGCTTCACTTGGTCCGGACACTCCGCTACTATGTGTCCCGGCTTTTGGCAATTAAAGCAAATGATCTTCCTTTCTTCCTTGCCTCCTTGCCATCTCCTCCGTCCTTGGAACTTTGCCTTGTTGTACATCCTCCGGACGTTTTTGACTAGAAGTGAGAGCTCCTCGTCATCTTCTTCTTCATCATCTTCGTCGGAGTAAGTAGCATGACTTTTGAAGGCAATCGTCTTCTTCTTGGAGGTTGCCATGTCCTCCCTTGCCTTCCTCTCCATCTCATAGGTTTTTAAATTCCCAATGAGTCCGATGAGCTCAATCTCATCTTTATCATTGAGTTCCTTCAATGTTGTAGCTTTCACTTCTCATGATGGAGGAAGAGCCCGGATGATCTTTCTCACCCTTTGGTCGTTGTTGATGTCTTCACCTAGAGAAGAAAGCCCATTAGTAATCTTAGTAAATTTAGTAACCATATCATCTATGGTTTCATGTTCTTGCATGCTAAAATTTTCATATTGGGACCGAAGAAGGTCTATCTTGGCCCTCTTCACTTGTGATGTCCCCTCATGTGTTACTAGCAAATGGGTCCAAATCTCATAGGCGGATTTGCAATGGATGACTCTAGCTATGTCATCATCATTGAGGGCTTGTAGGAGTGCATAATGAGCCCTAGCATTGGCATCAAACTCCTTGGTCTCAATTTCGGACCAAGTAGATTCATCACCGGGGGGTACACTAAAGGACTTAGTCACGGCCTTTGCAACTCGGCTACCTAGAGATTGCAAAAACACGGTCATCTTAACCTTCCATATGGGAAAGTTAAGTCCATCAAACTTAGGGGGTGTCTTAATACCATCGGCCATGTTTACTATGTGGAAATGAATGAAATGATTAGCAATATGAGGATCTCTCTACGGTTGTTAAGCCAAATCCTAGAGTCCAAGCTCTGATACCAATTGAAATACACCTAGAGGGGGGTGAATAGGTGTAATTGCTAATCTAATGGTCTTTTTAAATTTATGAAATGAGTGATGCAACAATCTCTCAAAAACACGACTAAGAGCCGAATACCCCTTGCGAGGTTCTGAACTCCTTCCTCCCAATTCCCCTTAAATGGGTTAGAGGTGCGCAATGCAACCGTGTTGTATTGAGGTGTGATTGATCAATGCCAAGTGTGATGATGAAAATGAAATACACACAAGTAAAATAGCAAGTAAAGTAAACAAGTAAGGATTGCACAAATAAAGGTTAGTTCTCAAGCAATAAATTGGAAGTAATATAAGGTAAGAAAGTAAGCAAGAAGAACGCCAAGGCAATCGCAAACAAGATGATTTGTTTCGAGGTTCGAGCCCGTTGCTCTAGTCCCCGCCTTCACCTCCGTGAAGGGTTTCCACTATCCCCTTAGGATCCCGTACAAGTTAGGCCTCCAAAGACCTCAAGCCCGTAGCTTCACCTTACAAAGAAACTCCACCGAGGAGCTTGTCTCCACAAGAACAAGATTACAAATAGTGATCTTTAACTAGACCACAACACTCTTTTACAAACACTCTCACTCTTTTACAACTTCACTTATAGAAAGAATATGAAATTTTTGGCTCTATGAAGTGTGGTGAGAAAAGCTTCAGTTGTAGAGTGATATTAGAGATCAAACAACAACTGAAAAACCAATTTGAAAGAATGGAAATGAAAGCTTTAAACTATTTTTCTCTTTCTCTTGAAAACAATGAAAACTTGTATTTTTCTTGGTAAATAACTAAGGCCTATTCCCCACTATTTATAGGGAGAGAATAGGTTAAAAACTCTGATTTTTCCAGCTAATTTGATCAGAAAAAGAGTCCCAACAACTCCTAAAAACTCTGTTAAAGAGAAACCCAAAAACAGATTTTCAGAAACTCTAAAAGAGGAAAGAGCCGTTATGGCCTGTTGCAGGCCTACCGGTCGACTGCCGGTCGACCGGGTCCCTGCTGGCAAAAGAGCCGTTGGAGCTTCGGTCGACTGCCAGTCGACCGATCCAACAAAAGGAAACACAGTTTCCTTCTATCGGTCGACCGACCCAGTCGACCGAAAAGATACAGAGAGCAAACATCTATTTTCGGTCGACCGGTCTGTTGGTCCGGTCGACCGACAGACATGCACAACTTGTGCATGTCCGGACACAGCAGCCGGTCGACTGCCGGTCGACCGGTCTGCCTGAAATAGTCTTTTTTTGGGCAGATTTTTGAGATAGAAAATTTTGTAAAAATTCTTTTAAAAAATCTGAAGCTAAGTGTTATGCAGAAAATAGTTTGTATCATGTTTTAAACAAGTTTTTGAAGATATAAAGCTTTGAGTACATGTATGTATAAACTAAGGCATAAACTTAGAAATAAACATTTTCAAAAACAAAGAAACATACAAAACAAATGTGTGTGCAAATCCTAGAGCCAAATTTCACATATTCAATCTTTAACAAACTAAACTTACAAACTTCTAGGTCTTCAAGACTTCAACATGGGCAATCTTCACTTGATCTTCAATATTGCACTTTGAGCCCAATTTGACTTGTCTTGAGTCCAATGTACCTTCCTTTAGGGAAGAATTCATCTCTTTAATATATAAACCTGAAACACACTTAAACAACAATTTATATTAGTACAAATAACTAATATGTTTTGTAATCATCAAAATACACTAAACATGGGTTGATTGTAACCTTGGGCCAACAGATACATCATCTATGATGAATTCTTTGGGATGACTTGTAGCGAATCTCCAATCCGTTTAAAGTGGTAGTGTTGGTGCCACTTCAACCTCTTGAACTTCACCTTGTTTATCAAGCTTTGGCTTATCTTCTTGGATAGATGAGTCCTTCAAAGTTACTTTCTCCGTGTCTTCACCTAAAATCTCTACAACATTCTTAACAAAAGCATTAGATTTTTCAAACTTAACATTCATAGATTCTTCAATTATCAAAGTAGATTTATTGAAAATTCTATAAGTCTTACTAGTGTTAGAATAACCAACAAAAATAGCTTTAAAATTTTTAGCATCAAATTTACCTAAGTTATCTTTGGTGTTTAAAACAAAACATTTGAATCCAAAAACTCTAAAGTAAGAAATATTAGACTTTCTCAAATAGTAAATTTCAAAAGAAGTTTTGAAAATAATTTTACAAAAATAAATTCTATTTGATATATAATATGAAGTCTTTACAGCCTCAGCTCATAAATATTAAGGGAGTCTGTATTCACTAATCATTGTCCTAACCATTTCTTGAAGATTACTATTCTTTGTTTCAATGACTCCGTTTTGTTTTGGAGTTCTAGGACAAGATAATTCATGCCTAATTCTATTTTCTTCACAATAAATGATAAAAAAATGGTTAATAAATTCACCAGCTCTATCACTTCTTATGCGCAAAATCAAAAAACTTTTTTCTTTTTCAACCCTTTTTCTAAAAATATTAAAATGCGAAAAAGCTTGATCTTTATGTTCCAAAAAGAAAACCCATATAGAACGAGAAAAATAGTCAACCAATACAAAAATAAAACGGTTTCCATTTAAACTCTTAGTTTTAGTAGGACCAAACAAATTCATGTAGATTAACTCTAATGATCTAGATGTCATGATATTCTTGATTTGTTTGAAAGAGAACTTGGTTTGTTTCTCAAGTTGGTATACATCACAAATGCGGTCCTTTTCAAACTTCAATAAGGAATACCCTTCATTGATTCCTTAAAGTTAATTTTAGATAGATGATCAAAAGATACGTGGCCTAATCTTCTATGCCATAACCAAAAATCCTCATTGAAAGCATTTAAATATGTAGCATTACAATCTAAATTTAACATATCAATATATACATTATTTTCACGAAATCCAGAAAGAATGCAAGCATTGGTTTTACCATATAAAACATTGGAAGAAGAATCATCAAAATAACTTTGAAACCTTGATCATATAGTTGACTAATACTCAAGAGGTTATGTTTGAGTCTATCAACTAAAACAACATTTTCAATCAATGGAGATGAACCAATTTTAATATTACATATATCGATAATGTTACCCTTTGAGTCATCTCTGAGGGTGACGGTGCCACCTTCATGATACCTTGATAGGGTTGTAAAATTATTGATGTCCCAAGTCATGTGTCTTGAGCAACCGCTATCAAGATACTACCGCTCCCTACGTCTTGGAGCCTTGGTGTGTACTTACATTAAATAATAAAGTTATTGATTTTGGTACCCATATTTTCTTGGGTCCTATGACGTTAGTACTTTGAACCCAAATATGATTATTAACAGCATTTATACGATCAAAACAAAATTTAGCTAAGTGACCATTTTCGGCCACAATAAGTACATGAATAACTCTACCATACATGAATGTATGATGTGTATGATGAGCATATGAAATATGAGCATGCTTAATGTGTGATTTAGAAGTGTCAGAATGTGTAGTATGAATATGTTTTCTTTGAAGAATTTTTCTTAGAAAATATGGCCTCTAATTTAACTTTATCAAACTCACATTTCTTTAAAACATTTCCCAAAGTGTTGAATTTAGTTTTTAAGTAGAAATTTCATTTTCATCAATCATGGGAAACTTTACTTTACATGAAATCTTGTATGCATCAAAATATTTTTGTGTGGATAAAAGAGTGGAAGATAATCATCCTTTTCTTTAGAAAGAGTGATAATTTTATTTTGAAGAACTTCATTTTCCTTTTTCCTTTTTAGATATTTTTCTTTAGAAAATAATAATTATTTGAAAGTTCTACAAATGCATCTCCTATTCATCCATAGTTAAATCACAATCATCAAGGGATGGTTCAGAAGTTATCTTAGGTGTTATCATTTGCCATGTAACACACGTTTGCCGTGTTCACCTTCTCTTCGGATTCACTTTATGAATCCTATGTAGCTTTGAGAGCTTTGTTCTTAAATGGCTTCTTTGATTGTTTGAGAAGATGGCTTTGTTTTTGATATCGGAACATTCGGCAATAATATGTCCGGGTTTCCGACAGTTGAAACAGATGATTTTCTTTTCCTCCTTTCCTTGCCATCATCTCCTATTTATGATTTTTGCCTTGTTGTACATCCTCCTTACATTTCTTACAAGGAGGGAAAGATCTTCATCATCTTCTTCTTCTTCATCATCGTCGGAGATGGTGAGAGTAGACTTGAAGTCAATTGTCTTCTTCTTTTGTAATGTCGTTTCTTCTCTAGCATTCCTCTCCATCTCATGGGTCTTAAGGTTGCCAATAAGACTAATGAGCTCCATCTCTTCTTTGTCGTTTAACTCTTTCAATGTAGTAGTTTTGACTTCTCATGAGGGTGGAAGGGCACGAATGACCTTCCGAACTTTTTGATCATTGTCAATGACATCACCTAAAGAAGTAAGACAATTAGTTATTTTAATAAATTTTGTAACCATATCATCAACTCATTTTCATGCATCGTGAAGTTTTCATATTGGGAATGTAAGAGATCAATTTTAGCCCTTTTGACTTGTGATGTTCCCTCATGAGTGATCACTAGGTGTGACCAAACCTCGTAGGCGGATCTACAATGAATGACCCTAGCTATGTTGTCATCGTTCAAGGCTTGAAGCAATGAATAGTGTGCCTTTGCATTAGCATCAAACTCCTTGGTGGCAATATCGGACCAATTATCCTCACCACCAGTGGGTACACTAAAGGGTTTAGTCACCGCCTTTGCAACCCGACTTCCTAGGGATTATAAAACACGATCATCTTAACCTTCCATATAAGAAGTTAAGGCCATCAAACTTGAGAGAGATCTTAATACCTTCAGCCATTTTTACTATAGAGGATGAGAATGGAGATATCAATGAAATGATTAGCAACTAGGATCTCTCTAAGATTGTTAAGCCAAAAACTAGAGACCAAGGCTCTGATACCAATTGAAATTAAACCTAGAGGAAGGGTGAATAGGTGTATAACTAATCAAATGAAAATTCTAGACAATTTAATATGAAATAATGCAATCGATCACTCAAAATAAGACTTGAAGCCGGATTCCCCGTGAAGGGCTCTGAACTTCTCCTCGTGATTTCTCTATATAAGAGTTGAGGTGCTCAATTGATATCTTATTGAGATGAGTATTAATCGACAAAAAAAAAGGAATGATAAACAAGTAAATAGAGACAATAAAGCAATCGCAAACAAAAGAATTTGTTCCGAGGTTCGAGCCACAGCTTAACGTCCCCGCCTTCACCACCGTGAAGGATTTCACTATCCACTATTGGATCCTCCACAAAGAGAACTTACTACAAGGAATTATAACCACTCAGAGTACACAACTCTTTAACTCAATCCTCTACACCAGAGGTAACACAAAGCCTATTGAGATAACAAGCTCTTAGTGATCAAGATATTACAAACACTCTCTTTGCAACTCTCTTACAAAAACTCTATAAAGTAAAATGTAAAATTGAAGTTCAAAGACGTAAGTGAGAGTGAAAATTAGAAAAGAGAGATTTTAAGAGCAAAAAAACTCAATTAAAACTTTGAAAATAAGAGCACAAAAGAAAACTTGAAACTTTTTCTCTTTGAAAGTAAAAACTAGATTTTCAGTAGAATTTCTTATTATAAAATATTCAATACAAATGACCCTTTATATAGGTTTTAGAAAACACTTTTAGAATAGTTTTACCACGTCTAAAAAGGAAGAAATTAACCCTGGAAATTCAACTTTTTATGTTTTAAAAGAACATTTTTAAAAGAAATTTAAAAAGAACTGACCGTTATTGTCAATCTGGTAATCTGTTGGTCGACCGACCATTCAAAAAATTTGACCGTTGGCTCTCGGTCGACCGGTCAGTCGACCGTATTTAACCGAGACTAAACAAGTTACAGTCGGTCGACTGCCCGGTCGGCCGCAATAAGGGACCGGTCGACCGAAAATGTGCACAACATCCACACCCCAATTACCAGAGGTTCGGTCGACCGTGCAGTCGACCATTCTTGCCTGTAATCATGGAGAGATTTTAGGATCTGGTTGATTTTATGAGGGGTTTCTTTCACATGGATCACATGTTTCACACGAATCACGTGTTGTCATTGATATCTCTAACACTCCCGACCCCCAGATCTAGCTAGCGAATCTCGTCGGGAACTTGAACGCATCGAAGCGATCGATCAACCCGATCCCGTTCTCGCCTTCAAGAAGCTTCTCGTAGTACCTATCGACATCATTCCCGAACACCGAGATGAGCCCCATTCCGGTGACGACGACTCTCTTTGTCGGATCGGTCTCGCGCTTTAGGGCAGCGATGACGGAGGCCGAAATCACCGGGGGAGCGGCAAAGGTCTGATGGTCGCAATGGCGGGAGGGGGCGGGGGGTGGGGGAGGGAGCAGGGATTGGAGGGACTGCACGGTGATGGAGGGGGGGGGGGGGGGAGAGAGAGAGATTTTTGGGAGAATGGAGAGAGGGGAAGTGCGTGTGTACATAAGGGTGAGAGGGCAGTGGGCGTGAGATTTAATTTGTTTTGGGAAACAAGTTGGTTCATATTTAGAACCGATGTCTTAAATACTTTTTTATTTTTTTATTTAGAGTTTCTATGTCAGTTCTTTAGAGAACCGATGAAGTAAGTTTTTCAATATATTACAAAATTATAATCACTTTTATTTTTTTGAGTTTCTGTGTCGGTTCTTACTAATGTTAAAAGTCCAAAGAACCGACGTCGAAAGTTTTTCAATATATTACAAAATGTCACCACATCTATTTCACGTCGTTGTGTTACTAAAATCGACGTTAAATGTGTGACGTGAAAGCCCTATTTTGTACTAGTGGTATCCCCATAGGCACCATCTCTTCCTCATCCAACACCATCGTAACAGCATAAAAAAGAAGACTGGAGTGTAAACTGCAACAATATTAAGTTTTTTACAAAATAAGTTACTATGTCTTCTAAAAAGTATATCACGCTGGCAAAATATATGACTAGTTATGAGACAACTCACCTAGTTTATTTATTCAACATTTTGTGGAAACTTGAACTGCACATCAAATATTGGATGAGTTCCAAATTTCCATTTTGTTTGGAAGAAAAAAATTGTGACCAAAATTCAGGGGAAAAATACCGAATCACTACAATGAAAGAAAAAAGAAAAAACCTTTTCCTAGGATTTGCCGAAATCTTTGGCCCCGCCTCTTGTTTTTTATTTATTATCCTTTGAATTTTTTGACAGCTGCCACCAATATTTAAATTAAATCGCTTACCGGATTACTTTATGACATTGAATTCATCACGCTCTCGTGTCCTCAATGTATGAAATGTCCACTGGAGTATTGTCTCACTCTCCTCTCCATTTCCGCCTATGCCCCGTTAGGTCCGTTACCTCAGCCGTCAAGCCTCGACCTTCCGCTCTCCCCCTCGCCCTCCGCCTCCGGCGCCCCTCCATCGGATCTCACCGCCGCCGCCAGGCGCCCGTCATGGCGTCGATGCTGCCGGAGAGCCCGTTAGTTCATGACGTTTGTGCCGCCGCTGTGACGGCCGGAGTGGCGTTAGGGCTGCTGAAATTTTGGGAGGAATTGGCGAAAAGACGAGTTTTTGAGCAGGTTTCGACCTCTATTTCTCTTCTTTTCAGCTTTAAGTTGTTGAAAGTTAACATCTTGATTTCAAGTTGATGACATTTCCCTAATTTTGGTATAAAAAACTGATTTTTAACGCATTTGTCAATTTAGAAGTGTTGGGGGGTAATTATCATTTATTAGCCACATTGCCTTCAACTGAAGCAAGCAAAATAAATAAAATGCACCGAGCTATGCCTAGCCATGAATGAGATTGGATCTCCAGATATTGATACTGAGTCCGAGATTGCTAACCTTGCTTGAAAGGATCTTTGCATGCTAGTTTAACTTTATGGCTCACTGCATGCTACCTGTTTGACATACTGTACATGATATATGTTGTTGCTGATGCTAAAGGAATTTTACTACTTGCTTATTTGTATCTCTACTTGAAGTAATCTAAGCTTTGAAATCTATTGTACAAAACCCCAAGAATACAAATTGAATTGTTATATGATCCTAGTTCTGTGATGAAGTGTTATTGGGTTTCCAGAAGTATCCTTAAGTAGCACAGGTAAGATGTTGTGACGAAATTGATATTCTACGATACCAATTGTTACTCCCAGAATCGACATTCGCGGAACTTGGCAATATGATCAGTACTTGTAAAAGAAAACTATTGTAAAGCAGACTACCAATACCTAGACAAAAGAGTAAAAAAGAAAGCACACGAGGATTTAACGTGGTTCGGTCCAAACTTGACCTACGTTCACGGGAGAGAACTTGAGAGAGCTTTCTTAATAACTTGGTACAAAGAGATCTAACCTTCCTCTTGATGCAACAAGATTATTCACCTTCCCCTTGAATCTATGCCTTTGATTACAAGAGTGTTACCTTATCTCTATGCACATTCACTTTGCTCCTCTCTTTGCTTGGTTTCCTTTGATCTCTTTGGTGTTCTCCACCTTTTTTTCTCCTTGAGATCAGCTTGGTTGAGGCAATTACAATGCTTGGCTATAACCTTTATTTATAGGATTTTACAATACAACTCCTATTTGGATTACGAGATGATCTTGGCCTTTGGATGGTTGAAGAATCTTGATCAATCCTTTTAGGAGTTGATCTTCTTAATCTAGAAGGATTCTAGACCCTTTAATCTTTAGAAACAAACCTTCATTGAATAGGAATTGAATTATATTCATACTTTTCCTGAAAAGGAAACTCCCAATAGCCTGAAAAGGAAACGCTTCACCTTGATTTGCTTCTTCTGCTTCAAACCATTGTCTCCTCCAACTCAATTAGATTTTCTTGGACCACCATCTCTTCTTAAAACAAGACAAAATCCTAACAATTTCCACCTTGACTTGCTTTTCAAGCCTTTAGTAAAATAACTTGAGATTTCAGATTAATATATCTTAATTTTTTTATTGATTGTAACCATGCCGTGAAGCCTTTAATGTTTGCCTCCTCTCCCCGGGGCCTTTGGCTGATTACCGCCATGGCTTGGGCCATCTCGGGCCTTGCTTGAATACACCATTTCTCCTTCCCGCAACACTTTGACCCGGTTCACGTCCTGTTGTAATTTTTTTTGAAGCTCTGCCTCACGATAAACTCCCTTCCAAGCTTATCCTTGAAACTCCACCTCGAACTGAGTTTCCTTCCTTCAGCTTGTATAACTCTCCACACTTCTCTCCTTCCAGGATTATTCTGTCTCCTTGGCTAACTGTGACGAGGCCTTTTTGCACTTAGATCCGACATTCTTCTTCGTTGAGCACCCTTATGTTATGGATATTAGATTGTAACGTGCCTCTGAGACATACCGGACCGCCTTCAGAGCACGCACTGTCCCGTCTATTTTTGTAACCTTGACTGTCCCAGTACCAATGACCTCGCAAGCCGAGCCATACCATCTTGACAATCTCTTCCTCCTTTGCAACTAAGGAGTTGAACAACTCCTTTTGGGAACATGTATGAACCGTACTACCTGAATTAAATATTCAGCTTTTACCTTGATAAGTGTTATCTTTATTGGAAGCCTTGAATACTTCATTTTCCTCTAAACCGCTTAATGCTACGCTTGCCTCCGCAGCTTGCCCCTTCTTCTTCAACCACTCTTGCCGATGCTTGCAGTCATTCTTTCAATGATCTTCCCTGTGACAAAAGTGATACGTCTTTGATGAGCTCGAACCTTTCTTTCATTCTCTTCCTTTCCTTCCCGTGACCACCAACCGGATCCTGTCTGCTCCTCTTGATTTGGCCTTTTCCTAATCTTTTTAGATAAGAGAGTTGACGTGACCTCTTCTAAGATGAGAGTTTCCTTACCATAGAACATGGTGGTGATGACGTGATCATATGACTCTAAAAGTGAATTGAGAAGTATTAACGCCTTGTCCTCCTCGTCGATCTTGACATCAACAATTAGAAGCTCATTGATGACCTTGTTGAAGAAGTTTAGATGCTCCAACACCGCTGTCTCTTCGTTTATGCATAGCTTATATAGTTTCTTGAGATACAGTTTGTTAGAGAGGCTTTTCGTTATATACAACGTCTTTAACCTTAACACAGTCCTGTAGCCGTTTCTTCATCCATCATGTTGTACATCACCTCTTCTTGCAAGGTCTTGTGAAGACCCTGTTGCACTAGCAACGTCTTCACCCTCTTTGCCATAAGCTGAAGTTTCCTTTGCCATTGAACTTCTCAACCTCGAATTTTGTCGTAGAACTTCCTATCTTTGACATATCGCCCTTTGTCAACCTCTGACTCTGATACTAATTGTTGTGACGAAATTGATATTCTACGATACCAATTGTTACTCATAAGATCGACGTTTGTGAAACTTGGCAATATGATCAGTACTTGCAAAAGAAAACTGTTGTAAAGTAAACTAGCAATACCTAGACAAAAGAGTAAAAAAGAAAGCACACGAGGATTTAACGTGGTTCGGCCTAAACTTGGCCTACGTCCATGGGGAGAGAACTTGAGAGCTCTTTATTAATAACTTGAAAAAAGAGATCTAACCTTCCTCTTGATGTAACAAGAGTATTCACTTTCCACTTGAATCTATGCCGTAGACTACAAGGGTGTTACCTTATCTCTATGCACCTTCACCTTGCTCTTCTCTTTGCTTGGCTTTCTTCTAATCTCCTTGGTGTTCTCCATCTTTTTTCTCCTTGAGATCAGCTTGGTTGAGGCAATTACAATGTTTGGTTATAACGTTTATTTATAGGATTTTACAATATAACTCTTATTTGGACTATAAGATGATCTTGGCCTTTGGATGGTTGAAGAATCTTGATCAATCCTTTTAGGAGTTGATTTTCTTGATCTAGAAGGATTCTAGACCCTTTAACTTTAGAAACAAACATTTATTGAATAGGAATTGAATCTTATTCATACTCCTCCTGAAAAGAAAATTCGCAATCGCCTGAAAAAGGAAACTACTTCACTTTGATTTGCTTCTTTTGCTTCAAGCCACCATCTTCTCCATCTCAATTGGATTTTCTTGGACCATCATCTCCTCTTGAAAACAAGAAAAAATCCTAACATAAGATTTTGAAGTATTAGGGTGTATTGGTCACTTTTTGATCCGCCCGAAATCATGACACGCGTCGATCCAGCCTCAAAGGGATGCATGACGCGTGGCCACCTCCAGAACACCTAATCCAGAGTCTTCATCTAGTTTGAACTCAAGTGGGTTGGGTAATTAGAAGAGGTAAATCTGGTTACAGGGGATCTCCACCTCTAAAGCCCAATCCTTATTTAAACGTGATAGTTATCCCTCAGGAGCAATTCATCCTTATCCACAGTAAGACGCAGACTACCAGATAGAGTTGGACTCTCCCTTATCTAGATTCAAATCGGGATGTTCAACTCCATCACCATCAAGATGAGGATTTTAAGTATTCAATCTGTGCAGGACTCTTTAGCCTTATTTGTTTGATAGAACCTGTACAAATAACAGATCCTCCCAATGAGGAGGGGAGTACAATCGGAATCCAAAAACCCTAATGCACTAGAGAAGCCTATCTGTAATCACTATTGTTATAGTGGAAGTCTCCTCTCTCTATATTTTTCACATCTCGGGTTTCCACGTAAGTTCTGTGTGTTTGTGCTTGCTGTGATTTCGATTTTATTATCTCTCCATTATTTTGGTGCGTGGATTGATTCCTTAGGAATTCACCCACCGCATTTGGTGATTTCATTGAGATATTCTGGATCCTTACCTGGGTTCTCTCGCCATCCAATACTACACCCCTTCCTCTAAACTGCCTTGCACGACCGATATGGCTCCGTCAAGGAGGAGCGTCAACCAGCCTACATTCGCCCCCGCCGATTCGAAAGGAAATGGGAAAATTATCAAAGCGGCTGAGCCATCAGATCGTCGGCCCAACCTATCCGACGTCCATATCTCTGATGCTGAGGATTCTCATTCTAGCACTGCTTTGCCACTTGGAATGCAGATTGTTGAACTCGCGCAGCCGCTCAACGACGACCAACTCCTTCATATGCTTTCCACCATGCAGAAGCAAATGGAGAACCAACAGACAGAGATGATCCGGCTCGCGAAGTTGCTGGTCGTGAAAAAGAAGCGGCAACTGTGTTCAGACACGACTGCTCAAATAAATCGGGACACATCAGAAGTCGCAATCTTCTTTCACTGTGGAAAGAAATGAGTGGGCTCCCCCGTCGCCAACATGTACAGGGGAATTCGCTCACTCCACCGGAAGCTTGAAGCGCAACCGATTGGAGACCTACAAAAATAATGAGGATCCTGAGAACTTTGAGCGTTTCCGAACCCCGAAGTTTCCTCGCATAGAGGACATCGCGGATCTGGTCCAAGAGCGGCTCAATCAAGCGAGTCAGTAGTTTTCAGAAGGGATAGAGTATAGTGGGAGGAGACCCACCGACTCATCATTATAGAGGGAAATCACCACGCTCCTCTTCCCGAAGAAGTTTGTGATGCCGACCTTCAATCACTACTCGGGAACCTCCGACCCCCTCCTACATTTCTGCCAATACCAGGACAAGATGGCAGTCTACGTTCACAACAACCTCCTTTTCTGCTGAGCATTCCCGTTCAGTCTCAAGCGGTCGCCTACCACTAGCTTTACTCGCTCTCGAGGAATTTACTCCGGACCTCATGAAGTAGCCGACGCATTCTACAACCAGTTTGCTTCTTAGAGGGAATTCCAGAGGAACAACCACTTCCTCACGATCAAGATGAAAATTGGGGAAAGTCTGAAGAACTATGTTAAATATTTCCAGAGCTAGATGCTCTTAGTATACAACTGTTACGAGGACGTAGCCGCTGCCACCTTCATCAGTGGGTTGTAGGTCACCAACCCATTTTACAAACATCTGATGGAGAATGACGTCACCGAGATGAGGGATATCCTTGTCTGGGCTCAGAAGTACATCCAAACAGAAGAGGTGACTCGGGCCATGTCCAGTTGCCCCCGAGACAAGGGCCTGAGGTCGAGAAGCTGAAGCTACATTTCCCCCCAGGAAGAATCTGAGCCACAATTCCTCCACTGTCTGCAAACCATTTAGGCGCGCTGTCGAATCCAGTAAGGGGAGCGAAGCAGAGCTCGACCTCATCCTATCCCGGGTATCAATCGATCAGATCTTCAACGCCATTAAATACCAGACTAGGGTCAGGCATTCGGCCAGACCCCTCCCACCTAACCTAAGAGGGCATGGATCTAGAGACTACTGTGCCTTCCACGAAGGGAGGGGCTACCTCACAGTGGACTGCCGGACCCTCAGACGACACCTTCAGGACCTGATTAATGAAGGATAACTCCAGGAGTTCATTCTCAACCCTGGATTGCCCTCGGATGTTAGAGTGTAGAGGCAGCCTGAGACCATAGACGAACACCTGGGCATTACTCTCGTTCAATACCGGGAGGTAAACACCATCTTCAGAAACTCCCCGATAGAAGAACCACCGCAAGGAAAGGACCCTCTACGTCAACGAAGCCTGGAGGGACGACTATCCAACAATAGTGACTCGCCCTTCTACACCTCCTGATGGGCCAGTTTTTTCTCAGAAGAAGACTCATATACCGTGCGCTTCCCACACAACGATCCCTTGGTTGTGACGATATATATCGGATGCTGCAAAGTGTTGAAGATCTTCATGGACGGGGGAGTAGTGTCAACATCTTTTATGGCCACGTTCTAGATCGAATGGAGGATGCTCCCGAGCTGGCTTGAAAATTATCATCCTCTAGACCCAGACACTTCTTTACGGATTCAACGAGAACGAGGCCCGTTCTCTCGGCACGGTTGAGTTCCCAGTCAGCGCTGATCCATTCAATGTTGTCACGGAGTTCTGCATCCTAGACGTCCATTCCCCCTACAGTGCCATTCTTAGGAGACCATGGATCCACATGATGAAAGCGGTCTTGTCCACCTATCATCAGTTGTTGAAGTACCACACACCATCCGGAATGGCCAATATAAGGGGTGATCAGACGATGGTCAGAACAGTTGTTGCAGTGGCCTGAAAGAGATCAGGCTGGGCGTAAAAGGCCTCTTGAGCAGGCCCTAATGAAGATTCTTCTGTGGATAAGAAGCAGAAGAGGGTTGCTGATCAATAGCAATTAAGGTATGATGAAAGCCTAGACCACGACTCACCTACCGAGTCGGAAAACCCCGACAACAGGACCGAGAAAGAACCATAGTTGTTTGGGGTAGACCCACATTACCCCGAACGAACCCTTTGAATCGACTCAAGCCTAAACCTGCGGGAGAAGATATTGTTTAAACAATTCTTATCGAAAAATACAGACGTATTTGCATGGTCTCCCGTCGATATGCCTGGAATTGACCCCTAGGTATCTGTCACAAGCTGTCCATCAAGGCGGACACTAAGCCAGTAAAGCAGAAGCCTAGGAGAATGAACGAAGAAAAGATTGCGCCATCAGCGACGAAGTTGATCGCTTACTCCAAGTTGGCTTCATCTAAGAAACGTTTTACCCCAACTGGCTTTCTAATCTCGTTCTCGTGAAGAAAAAGAACGGGAAGTGGAGAGTTTGCATTGACTTTACAAAGCTCAACGAAGCCTACCCGAAGGATAGTTATTCCCTCTCAAGGATCGATCAACTATTAGAGGCTATGACAGGACACAAGCTTCTTAGCTTCATGGATGCCTATTCCGGCTATAATCAGATCAAGATGCACCCACCAGATGAAGACAAAATAACCTTCACAACTGGTCGAGGAATCTACTGCGAGGAATCTACTGCTACAAGGTGATGCCTCTCAGACTCAAGAACGCAGGGGCTACCTTCCAGTGGATGGTAAATGAAGTCTTCAAGGACTTGATCGGGAACACCATGGAGGTGTACGTCGATGATATGTTGGTGAAAAGTGTATAGCGTACAAATCACCTCCAACATCTAGACAAAGCCTTCGATCTCCTTAGGCAGTACAAGGTAAAGCTCAACCCCAAGAAGTGCATATTTGGAGTGGCTTCCAGAAAGTTCTTAGGATATCCGTCACCCAACGGGTATCGAGGTCGACCCCGACCAGATATTTATAATTATGAACATAAGGTCACCCACCTGTGTGAAGGAGGTCCAGATGCTGAACGGACGTGTTGCATCCCTTAATCAGTTTATCAGCCGATTCACGGATAAATACAAGCCATTTTTTCAAGCCTTGAAGATAAATGGAGCTGATTTTGCTGGAATGAGGAATGCAAGACGGCTTTTCAGGGGCTGAAGAGGTACTTGGTCTCACCACCCTACTGTCGAAGCCCTCCTTGGGAGAGATGCTGTACCTCTACCTTGCTGTCTCGGAATCAGCGATGAGTTGAGCCTTGGCTCAGGAGGATGAAGGCGTCCAGATGCCGGTATACTACATCAGCCATTCCATGAACGACCCCCAGACTAGATACCAAAGGCTGGAGAAGCTGGTGCTGGCTCTCTTCATCATCTCGAGGAAGCTCAAGCACTACTTCCAAATCTTTTCGATCACAGTCCTCGTTGAACACCTCCTGAGGAGCGTCGTGGAAAATCCCAAACGACTGGAGGGATATCAAAATGGGCTTCAAAGCTGAGATCTTACGGACTCAGATACGAGCCAAGGACAACAATTAAACGCCAAGTCTTGGCTGAGTTCATCACTGACTTCACCTCCGGGAGGCACAGAGCATGCTGACCAACTCGAAGGATGGATTCTGCACGTGGACGGAGCTTCAAACAATAAGGGTGCATGCATCAGAATTGTCCTCGCCACCCTGAAAGGATCTATCATTGAACAGTCCTTTATCCTAAGCTTTCTTGCATCCAACAACGAAGCCGAGTACGAGGCTCTCTTAGCCAGGCTCCGAGCGGTTATCACCCTAGGGGTCACTAGGTTCGAAGTTCACTATGACTCCTCGCTGGTCGTCAACCAAGTCAGCTGTGAATATGTCGCTAGAGATTCTCGGATGGCGGAGTACCTACAACTGATTCTCAAGTTGAAGTCTCAAATCCCCCGATGCGACTTCAAGTGGGTCCCCAGGTCCAAAACAACCACGCCGACTCACTTGCCAACTCGGGGGCAGCTACAAAGTTCTAGTTCAGACGTGAAATCTCTGTCATGCACATCACCAATCTGATTGGAGAGGTCCTACGCCTTGACACCTCACCAGGATGGAGGAACCTCATCATTGCTTACCTAAGAGATGGGACACTTCTGACGACAGAACGGAGGAAAGTAACTTCAGCACTTGGCCACCCAGTACATCTTCTCAGGAACATACTATATAAGAAATCCTACTTCAGTCTCCACCCCGACCCGTATCTGAGATGCCTTGGATCTGAAGAGGCTCGGAAGGTGATGCAAGAAATCCACGACGACTGTGGGAACCTTGCGGGAGGATGCTTCCTCGCCTACAAGGTCATCAAATAAGGGTACTACTGGCCCAAGATGTTCGACGATGCTAAAGATTATGTGAGAAAATACCCACAATGTCAGATGTTCGCTCCAGCATCAAACATGCCGAGCTTTGACCATCACACCTTGCGCAGCCTGTGGCCCTTTATGAAATGGGGACTGGACGTAGTTGGACCGCTCCTTGAGCGTAACCCTAGCTGCGTTTCCTACTGGTAGCCACCGACTACTCCCAATGGATCGAGATAGTGCCGCTCTTCGAGGTAAGCAGGCAGCAGATTGTCAAGTAGGGGTGAGCATCAGTCAGTTCGGTTCGGGTTTTGCCAATTTTGACAAGACCGAACCGAACTGACTCGGATCGGTTCGGTTTGGTTAATTCGGGGGATCACCTCGCCGTCGAACTTTCCATCTCAACTTCGCACCTTCTCGTCAAAACTAACTTGATTATGAATCTTTTTCTCGTGATCAATATTTTTCTCATACGAATCTGTTTAAAAAATAAACTAGCTTATTAAACTTAGACGAACATAAAAGTTCAAAAATGATTTAAGAAAAGCTTTAGAATATATCTACATTAGATATTTAAAAGAGATGTGTAATACTTTATTGCATATAAAAGAATATTTCAAAAAAATATAAATAATATGTAAACAATAACCTTAATATTACACAAAAATGTGAACATCTCATGAATATATTGTTTGAAATGTTTTACTAATTCAAGCATTTTAATGATTTGAAAAGTTAGGGCTGTGTACTCATGACATAAACACAAGCATGCATGACACGACATACATCAACATCATTGTAAAACCATGAATGTTGCTTTTATTGGCGCAAAACTGTGTTGGGTTAATTTGACTCGGTTAATTCGGTTCAGTTCGGGTTTCGGAACCCGATACCGAAACCTGACTGAATTTTCGCGGTTCGGATCGGTTTCGGTTTTCGGGCGGTTTTTTCGTTTTAACCGAACTCTGGTCACCCCTATCGTCAAGTTCCTCTGGCAAAATATAGTATGCCGCTTTGGAATCCCCACACTATCATCTCCAACAACAGAACTAATTTCGCCAGCAAGCAAGTGGTCAGCTTGTGCGCCAAGTACAACATTCCCTTATCGATTCTCCTCATCTTATTACCCTCAAGGCAATGGCCAGGTTGAAATCAGCAACCACACCATTCTCGATAATATATGCAAAAGCTTGGATAAGGTTAAAGGTAAATGGGTGGAGAAACTCCTTGGACTGTTCTTGGCCTACAGGACTACCAGACGCGTTCCGACCAGAGAAACCCATTCTCGTTGGCATAGGGAACATATGCGATCATCCTGGTCGACATGAGCATGCCGACGCTCCGAGTGGAAGGAGTAGTCTTAGATCAGCATGACGCCCTACTCCGTCTGATGCTGGATCATTCGGAGGAAATGCGACAACAGACTCAAATCCGCATCGCGGCCTATCAACAGCAAATCCGGCCAGCTCACCACAAGAAGGTGAAGTTTTGGGAATTCCAAGTCGGTGGCTTGGTCCTGAAGCGCATGATTCAGAGCACACAACAGAAGGATTACGGGAAACTAGGACCCAACTAGGAGGGTCCCTACATCATTATTGCCATCGGAGGCAACAGGTTGTACATCCTCCCTGATCAGGGCGGGAACCAACTCAATAAGTAATGGAACTCTTTTCAATTGAAGCTATATTATGTGTAATACATGTAACGTTCGATGAAAGGATCATTTTCTGCTATCTTAAACGCGTTTCACCCAATTTTGATATCTGTCCCGAGCATAGTGCATATTCTCTACATCCTATACGGGTCTTCACCCTAACGATGACTATTCGGAGAGTTTCCTGAAAGACGGAGGCTCGCTCACGTTGATTCCTCGGAGCCAGCCTATAGTGGGATATACCCTGATGGCCGCCTGAGCAGATCCCCACAACCTATACGGGTTTTTACTCTGACGATGACTCTTCGGGGAGTCTCTTGGAAGACGGAGGCTCGCCCATGTCGATCCTTCGGAGTCAAATTATAATGGAATATACCCTGATGGCTGTCCGAGCAGATCTACGTCCTATACGGGTCTTCCACCGTGACGGCGACTCTTCGGGGAGTCTCCTAAAAGACGGAGGCTTACACACATCGATATCTCGGGGCCAACCTATAATGGGATATACCTTGATGGCCGCCCGAGCAGATCGACAGCCTATATGGGTTTTCACCCTGACGACGACTCTTCGGGGAGTCTCCTGAAAGACGGAGGCTCGCCCATGTCGATCTCTCGGAACTAACCTATAATGAGATATATTCTGATGGTATGGCCTATACAGGTCTTCACCCTGACGGCGACCCCTCGGGGGCTTCCTGAAAGATGGAGGCTCGCCCATGTTGGAGGAGGTCAATCGCCTATACGCGTCTACACCCTAACGGTGACCCTTCGGGGGACTTCTTGAAAGATAGAAGCCCATCCATGTTGATCTCTCGGAGCCAGCTTATAGTGGGATATACCCAGATGGCCGCCCTGTTGGCCCAAAGGCCATTAGTCCTAGTTTTGATGATAACAAAACACATGTAGTTATGTTTCTAACAATTTTTTTAGCCAAGTTTCAGGTTAATTCATTGTTGCATGTTGGCTTCACCACAAGACACGTTTGGAAGCCATGAACATGTCGATCTTAGAGCCTAAGCACATAGACGAGCTCAAGGATCAAGATTGCAAGTGAAGGCTATACAAGATTTGTATTTTTTCTTTTTGCATTTTAGATAGGATTTACATCGTTTGTCAAAATCAAGATAATATAGGTTGGTAGCTCTTGAGGTTGACAAACACATTTCTTTCATATTTCTAAGTGTTTTTTTGAAAAGACTTCAAAACACGCGGTAAATGGATGGTATATAAAGGATACACAAGAACACAAACACACCACATACCACACATAAAATATTATTTATCAAATATCAACCATAAAAGAGATACATTACTTCCCAAAAACAACAATGATATCAAAAAAGAAATAATCCATACATAGGTTCATGCAAATAACAAGACAAGTTCCAAACCACAAAATGCATGTCCAAAATAAATACTACATTGTCTAAAACACAAATGTACAAGTCCAAATAAAAGAGTACATAAACATAAAGACTTGAAATGATAAACTCCTAGATTACTCCAAATCTCTTTCCCCTTTTTGTTATCAACACAAAAGAGTCACTCTTCCTAAAAGTATAGATTTTCAGGAGAAGCTGGTGCCTCAGAAGAAGATGCAGGAGGTACCCAAGGGTCAAATGGAGGACCCAAAGTAGGAAGAGGCTGCGCGTAGCTACTCGGAAGAGGAACAGGCCAAGCGTGTTTACCATAGCTCTTATCGACGCAAGTCTGAAGGTAGCGAATGGATGAGCAGATATATGTCGGGTCGTTCTGAAATCCTTGCTGAATCCTTTCAAGATGAGCAATCATTTTCAGATCATGTTCTCGAAGTTGAGCAGAAAGAGCAGTGTAGGGGTCAACAGAGGCTGAGGAGGATCCAGGAGCAACAACTGGAAAGATAGGAGGGGACTGAGGAACAGGAGCACGCTATCTAGCATGCATCCTTTTGAGGAGTGTGCTTTTGGTATCAATGGATGGTTCAATGGATCGTTCAGCAGATAGGTCAAATTTTAACAGCTTGATTAGTCGGGTAATGAGCATCCCAAAAGGTAAGTACCGATTTGAGATCAAAAGGTACTAAGAAAGAATGAAGTTAATGATGAGCTTTGGGATATTAACTCTAATATCTTTTAGAAGGCAATAGATCAGAAGGGGAGCAGATCCTCGGGCATGACTATATTCTCTTGATTTTGATAGGAGATTATAGAACACTATCTTAGCCAGGACTTGGACGGTGAGCGTGTAGTACTTCACCTTATTATTCCTAACTAAGGTCGGGTTCTCATCATCGTGGTGTAATAGAGAGGCGATGAGGGCAGATTCACCGTTGGGCTCAAAATCATTTAAATCAATATTGTATATGTGTACACCCTCGCAGGAGAGGTGTAGTAGACGGCAAATTTATCTAAAGAGATGTTGATATCTTTGTTCAGAACTCTAGATTTGATATGGTTATCTTGAAAAGGCAGATTAGAGTAGAAGTAATGGAAAAGCTTAGGGTGGACAGGTTCCTTGATGGTGACAATATTCTAAAGAACTGGTGTTCAAGATTTGTGCAAGATTTAAGTGTTCAAAATCAGCAAGAACTACCGTCCTGTCAGAAATCACATATTTATTGTGAATAATTGAAAATTTATGTGATGCATTTTGAGAAACAAAAGGGTTTGAAGAGGATTCTGGTTGTTTACCCTTTTCAGATCTAGTCTCTTAGACATGGCTAGGATACAGGATGAAAAACACAAATTAAGCACGAATTGAGACGGAATTGAAATAAAATTAGACACAAAAAATATTGAAGAAACTAGGGTTTACTTAGAGAAAAATCTAAAATTTTACCTTAAAATCAAGAGAATCTGTAGATTAGAAGGGAGATCCAACAAATTTTAGGGAAGATCTTGAGTTTAGAGGAGGTTTGGGAGAGAAGGGATGAACGAAAATAGGGTGGAGGAAGAGAACTAAAAGGAGTTGGAGAAAATAGGGTTTAAAACAGGCAGAATTACAGCCAGACCCGACTCACGGTCGACCGGGGCCTAATTGAGAGCAACTCGGTTACAATCGGTCGACCGGTTGATCAACCGGCTTAAGGCCAAAACAAAAAAATTAATCCAGGTTAACTCGGTCGACTAGCCCTATTTCAGGCCAATTCGATCGACTGGGATAACCCAAAAACTATTTTTTTAAAATGAAATAAGGGTTTGAAAAGTATTTTAACTTAGATATTTTTATACATAAAACAGAGATATAATACCAAAATTCTTATAGGCATGGAAAACACAAGATCATGATATCAAAACAATTTTTATCATATTAAAAATATATTTTTTCAATAATAAACTCATATATTAAGCAATTACATACAAGATATTGAAGCCGAATACCCTTAACGGGTTCTGAACTTCTCCTCGTCATTCCTCTAGATAAGAGTTGAGGCGCGCTATTGCTATCTTGATTTATTGCTTAAACATGGTTTAAATAGGACACCAAAATGCATGATAGATATACAAAAAACATATATATACATGTAAAGAATCTATGTACACATACATATAAATATATCTATCAAACAAGTGAGCATAGGTAAACACTATAAACATGGGCAAGCAATTCATGAGCTAGTATATAGAATAAAGCAATGTAGAGAGACTAGCTCAAGTATAAGCAAGCCAAACAACCGAAAAAATCATGTATACACAACTAAAACGTATTAACAAATATGAAAAGCTAGCTATTCTTTTGCATATATAGATCTAACTACAATTGAAATTTTCAAGTGGAGAAGTTACCAAAGCATAGGCAATCTCCAAAAGAGGTGCTTCTTGATAGCGATGCAATATGACGGTTGATCTTTTGAGCTCCGATGCATCCATTACCAAGGCACCATCTCCCTCTATGTCTTGGTGGAGGATAACACACCTACATCAATTAAGTTGGGTGTATTTTTTGGTACCCAAATCTTTTAGGTCCTACCGGGTTAGTACTTTCTCGAGCCCAAACATTTTTTGGGTCCTATCAGGTTAGTACTTCCGTGTCTTTTGGTCATTATTACTCATGAGGGTGCATCCAAGTTAAGAGATTCAAGGTTGATCTCTTAAGATCTCAATATGAAAACTTCTATATGCTTGATAATGCAAATATTGATGAGATGTTTACCCGTTTCACAAAAATCACTAACAGTTTATCTTCTCTAGGTTATTCCATCAATAATGACTAAAAGATACGGAAGGTCATTAGACTTTTTCCCAAATCTTGAGAAGTAAAGGCCACAATTCTAAAGGAGCTCAATGATAGAGAAGAGATGGACTTCTCTGGCTTCACTGGAAATCTGAAAACTTATGAGATGAAGATGAAGGTGTGAGAAGTACGGGAGACTCCAAAGAAGAAAGCTATTGCTTTCAAAGCTACTTCTTCCACCATTGACGAAGAAGATTCATCCGAAGATGGAGATGAAGACTTTGCCATGCTCATTAGGAGAGTAGGTAAAATGTTTTATAAGCAAGGAAGATAAAGCAACTTTCGAAGAGGAAGACCTTAAGGAAGATTTGAAAAGGAGGAGATGGGTCTTTACTTTCATTGCAAGAAGACGAACCCAAAAAAATGTTTGTGTTTGAGAAAGTACTAACCCGGTAGGACCCAAAAAGATTTGGGTACCAAAGAACACACTCAACTTAATTAATGTAGGTGTGTTGTCCTCCTCCAAGACATAGGGGAGATGGTGCCTTGGTGGTGGATGTATCGGAGCTTAAAGGATCAACCGTCATATTGCATCGCTATTAAGAAGCACTTCTTTTGAAGATTGCCTATGGTTGGGTAACTTCTCCACCTGAAAATTTCAATTCTAGCTAGATCTATATATGCATAAGAATAGCTAGCTTTTCATGTTTGTTAATATGTTTTAGCTGTGTATACATGATTTTTTCCGGTTGATTGACTTGCTTATACTTGAGCTATTCTCTTGACATTACTTTTGTTCTATATACTAGCCCATAAATTGCTTGCCTATGTTTATAGTGTTTACCCATATTCACTTGTTTGATAGATATATTTATATGTATATGTACATAGATTCCTTTACATGTGTGTATATATGTGTTGTTTGTATATCTATCATGCATTTGGGTATCTTATTTAAACTATGTTTAAGCAATAAATCAAGATAGCAATTGCGCGCCTCAACTCTTATCTAGAGGAATGATGACGAGGAGAAGTTCGGAACCCGTTAAGGGTATTCGGCTTCAATATCTTGCATGTAATTGCTTAATATATGAGTTTATTATTGAAAAATATATTTTTAATATGATAAAAATTGTTTTGATATTGGGCGTGTTTGGTTACAAGGAAGTGGGCCCTATCTATCCAAACACCGAAAAAGGAAAAATAAAACCCCTTTTACTTTTCTCTTTTCTCTTTTACACAACTATTTCCTTACTTTCAAAGTGCTACAGTTAATTTTGTGGTCATGTAAATCTCATTTGTAATAAGTTGTAACATAAAGCAGTTAATTTTTTGATCATGTAAATCTTACTTGCATTCTAATTACAGTTTATTTTTTTATTTTTTCTTAATTAATTTTATTTTAATATTATTTTGCGGTCAACTTTGTGGTCAACTTTTCCACTTCCATATTATCATCCAAACACCGGAAAAGACATAACATTTTTCAAACCACACTTCCCAACAACATCCAAACACGGAAAACTTACTAACTAATTCCCAAGTTCCAAAGGGTACTATTACCACTTCCTCACTTCTTCACTTCCTAACTTTCACCCTTAACCAAACATACCCATTATGTTCTTGTATTTTCCATGCCTATATGATTTTTGGTATTATATCTCTGTTTTATGTATAAAAATATCTAAGTTAAAATATTTTTCAAAACCCTTATTTCATTTTTTTTAAAAAAACTGTTTTTGAGGTTGTCCCGGTTTACTGACCGGTCGACCGAGTTGGCCCGAAATAGGGCCGTCGACCGAGTTAACCTGGATTATTTTTTTCTTTGGCCTTGAGCCGGTCGACCAATCGGTCACCGCCTGTAACTGAGTTGCTCTCGGTTAGGTCCCGGTCGATCGCTCGGTCGACCATGAGTCGGGTCTGGTTGTGATTTTGCCAGTTTTAAACCCTAGTTTCTCCAACTCCATTTTATTTCTCTTCCTCCACCGTATCCCTCTCTTCCTCCCTATTTTTCTTCACCCCTTCTCCCCTAAATCTCCTCTAATCTCAAGATCTTCCTTAAAATTTGTTGAATCTCACTTCTAATCTCCGGATTCTCTTGATTTTAAGGTAAAATTTCAGATTTTTCTCCAAGTAAGCCCTAGTTTCTTCAATATTTCTGTGTGTCTAATTTTATTTCAATTCCTTCTCAATTCGTGCTTAATTTGTGTTTTTCATCCTATATCCTAGCCATGCCCAAGCGACCTAAATCTGAGAAGGGTAAACAACCTGAATTCTCTACAAACCCTTTTGTTTCTTAAAATGCATCACATAGATTTTCAATTATTTACAATAAACATGAGATTTCTTGCAGGACGGTAGTGCTTGCTGACTTTGAGCATTTAAATCTTGAAGAAATCTTGAACACAAGTTCTTTAGAATATTTAGTCACCATCAAGGAACCTGTCCACCCTGAGCTTGTCCATTACTTCTACTCTAATCTGTTTTTTCAAAATAACCATATCAGATTTAGAGTTCTGGGCAAAGATATCAACATCTATTTAGATAAATTTGCCCATCTGCTACACCTCTCTTGTGAGAGTGTAGACATATACAATGTTGATTTAGATGATTTTGAGTATCCTGATGGTGAATCTGCCCTCACCGCCTCTTTATTACTCCCAATGTTCTAAATGTCGGTTGTCGGCCTAATCTCGGAAGACAAAATATAAAGTCGGATTGCGAATATCGGGAAAATTTCGGGGACATTTGGTCAATTTCGGAGATCACATATATATTATATAGTATATTCTAAATGTCATAAAAATCCTAAAACATCACATATATGATATCTCTATATGTATAATTAATAAGTTATAATACTAATAATTTTATCTAATCACATCCAATAAACATAGTTAGCTTCCAATAAAAATTCAAAAATGTCTCAAAAGGCTTCATGATTGCTAACTACTAACATTAACATCAACAAAATGTTAAAGCCTCATAGATTGCAGTTGAGCATTCATTCAAGAGAATCAGTTAATGGTGCCCTAATTCAAATTTATTACCTTAGGATTTAATTATGTGAATCAAATTAGGAATGGACTAGTAGTTTTAAGTAAAAAAATAAGGAAGAGCACTCACTTTTGAGATTTGTGAGTCGTTGGATCCGAGAGCTCGCCGAAGCAAAATTTACGATGGAGAGATGACGGGGCTTGTCGGAGCTTAGCAGGGCTTCCTGGGTTCTCGTCAGGGCTCTGTGAAGCTCAGTGTGATCTTGGCGGAGCTCGACGGGACCTCGTTAAGGTTGGCGATGCTCGTCGGAGCTTGGCAAGATTTTCTGGGTCCTCGTCGGGGCTCGTAGAGACTCGCTGAAGGTCGTCAGGGGTCAGTTGAAGCTCACTGAAGGTCATCAGGGCTCGTGGAGACTCGTTGAAGGTCGATGAAGGTCGTATAGGCCTTGTCGGAGGTCGGTCGAGCTCGTATCTCCCTTTAACCTCCTCGTTTCTCTCTTTCGTGCGCGATGAATTTAGGGCTATGAACAAGCCCTAATTTCTTCTCTTCTCTTATAAAATATGATCGAGTTTGGTTAATAGGTTTAAACCCAAAAGAAAATAAAACAAAATGAAATGTCAATTTCGGCCGATATTTGGAACCCCAAAATCGGTCAAAATTTCAGAAATTCGCCGTAATTTTGGCGACATTAACCCCATTTCGAAATTTAAAATGGGGTAGCCGATTTCATGTCGGCCACATGAATTTCCTGACATTTCAGCTGAAATGTCGAAATGTTGGCCGACATTTAAAACATTGATTACTCCACGATGATGAGAACCCAACCTTAGGAACGAGAAGGTGAAATACTACACGCTCACCGCCCAAGTCCTGGCTAAGATAGTGTTCTATAATCTCCTGTCAAAATCAAGAGAATATAGTCATGCTCGGGGATCTGCTCCTCTCCTGATCTATTGCCTTCTGAAAGGCATTAGAGTCAATATCCCGAAGCTTATCATTAACTTCATGTTTTCTGAGCACCTTTTGATACCAAATCGGCACTTACTTTTTGGGATGCTCATTACCCGACTACTCAAGCTGTTAAAATTTGACCTATCTGCTGAACGATCCATTGAACCATCCATTGACATCAATAACACACTATTTAAGAGTATGCATGCTAGGGAGCGTGCTCCTGCTCCTCAGCCCTCTCCTATCTTTCCAACTGTTGCTCTTGGATTCTTCTCAGCCTCTGTTGACCCCTATACTGCTCTCTGCTCAACTTCGAGAATATGATCTGAAGATAACTGCTCAACTTTAAAGGATTCAGCAGGAATTTCAGAAAGAACTGATATATATATATATATATATGCTCATCCATTCGCTACCTTCAGACTTGCGTCGATGATAGATATGGTGGGCACGCTTGGCCTGTTCCTCTTCCGAACTGCTACGCGTAGTCTCTTCCTACTTCGGATCCTCCATTTGACCCTTGGGTACCTCCTCTAGTTCCTTCCGAGGCATTGGCTCCTCTTGAGGATCCAGACTTTCAGTAAGAGTGACCCTTTTGTGTTGATGACAAAAAGGGTGAGAGATTTGGAGTTATCTAGGAGTTTATGATTTCATGTCTTTATGTTTATGTACTCTTTTATTTGGACTTGTAGTATTTGTGTTATGGACAATGTAGTATTTATTTTGGACATGTATTTTGTGGTTTGGAACTTGTCTTGTTATTAGAATGAACCTGTATATGGATTATTTCTTTTATGATACCACTGCTGTTTTTGGGAAGTTATGTATCTTTTTTATGGTTGATATTTAATACATATCTTTTATGTGTGGCATGTGGTGTGTTTGTGTTCTTGTGTATCCTTTATATACCAGTCATTTACCACGTGTTTTGGAGGTTGGAGGTTTTGGATGGTTGGAGGACACAAACTGGAAACAGTTTGTGCATTCACTTTTGTAATTCTGTATTCTTTGTATGCATAGATGGGTTGCATAAAGCTTACTTGATATATCTTATTCATATGTTATTATTGATGCATCTTGATTATATGTCACATTTTTAGGGGGAGTTTTACTTGAAGTCTCTTCCCAAATTATTTGTGATAACTCCATGTGTTTTGTCATCGTCAAAAATGGGAAGATTGTTGGCCCAAAGACCATTAGCCCTAGTTTTAATGATAGCAAAGCATATGTAGTTATGTTTCTAACAATTTTGTTTAACCAAGTTTCAAATTAATTCATTGTTGCATGTTGGCTTTACCACAAGACTCACACGTTTGGAAGCCATGAACATGTCGATTCTAGAGCTTAAGCACAGAGACGAGCTCAAGGATCAAGATTGCAAGTGAAGACTATATAAGATTTATATTTTTGTTTTTTACATTTTAGATAAGATTTATAGTCGTTTGTCAAAAGCAAGATGATATAGGTTGAGCTCTTAAGATTGACACACACACATTTCATTCCAATCCTCAAGTGTTATTGAATTAACTTCAAAACGTTTCTCTTTTTCGTTTTCAAAATCAAGTTTCGGAAAAACGAGTTTCAGGAAAACCGATTTTTGATTTTGAAAAGTATTTTTATAAAATATAGTTCTAACTTTATTTTTTGTTGATCCATGGTCTCACACAGATTCTATCAATTCCTTAAAACTTTATTTTGTGTTTTGAGATCAAATATATTTTGTAGAAAAGATTGACTTCAAAAAGATTTTTAAAATGTATTTTTGGCCCCAGGTCGGTCGACCGACCGGTCAACCGTAGACAGAGCAGAATTGCTCTGTCGGTCGACTGAGCGGTCGACCAACATGCACAAGATTTTTGCCTTAGCGCTTGTGTGCACTTCTATTGACCGTTCGGTCGACCGACTGTGAGAGCTTTGCTCTCGGTTGGCCACGGTCGATCGATAGAGAGCTTTGCTCTCTGGTTGGGATAAATGGTCGACTAAGCGGTCGACCGCTAACCCAACAGTTGGAAATCCGACCGTTGGCGGTCGACCGACAGAAGGATTTCCTTCTGTATTTTTTCAATGGTTAATTTTCTGTTTGCCTTTTTCTGGGTCACATTTCAACGACTCTATTGAGTATTCTTCTCATGTTTTCATCCCCTATAAATAGAGGGACTGTAGGAAAACCCATGAATAAGTTTAAAACAAGTTTTAATCATCAAAATCAATTTTTAAAGATCAGTATTCATTTTCTCAAAAGATTTTCTACTTAGCCTAAATTCCACATTCTTGTTTTTTTTAGCTTTGAGCCTTTCCTCTATATCTTTACAAGTTATTTTTACTGTACAATCCCAAAGAGCTTTACCTCATCTTGGTTATAGGATTGTGCTTGTGAGCCATTTGTGATTAAGAGATGATCACCATTTTTTTCTATTGTGAAGTTGTAGAGGTTGCGGCCTCAAGTAAGCTTGTGAACTCTGTTGTTGGTGTTGCGGCACTGAGAGGACTTGTGAGTCCATAGAGTTTTAGTGAGAACTTGTAACGGTTGATGATCTAGTGAGATTAGTCATAGTGAAAATCCTTCATAGTGTTGAAGGCAGGGACGTAGAGCAGTGGCTCGGACCTCGGAACATATTATCGTGTTTGTGATTGCTTACTTTTTCTCTCGTTACTCTACTCTCTTTTTACTTGCATACTTATCTTGTTTACTTATTTGTAAGTATTCCTTGTGTTGTGATTGGTGTTTGCTAGGATGCTAGCAAGTTAATTTTAATTTCGCATTATTTGTCATTTAGTATAGCCATCACCTATTCACCCCCTCTAGGTGATTTACATGCCCGAGAAGATCCACGGCCTATACGGGTTTTCACCCTGACGATGACTCTTCGGGGAGTCTCCTGAAAGACGGAGGCTTGCCCACGTCGATCTCTCGGAGCCAGCGTATAATGGGATATACCCTGATGGCCGCCCGAGCATATCCACAGCCTATACGGTCTTCACCCTGATGACGACTCTTCGGGGAGTTTTCTTAAAGATGGAGGCTCACTCATGTTGATCCCTCGGAGCCAGCGTATAATGGGATATACCCTGATAGCCGCCCGAGCAGATCCACGGCCTATACTGGTTTCACCTTGACGATGACTCTTCGGGGAGTCTCTCGAAAGACGGAGGCTCGCCCACGTCGATCCCTCGGAGCTAGCCTATAATGAGATATGCCCTGATGGTCGCTCGAGCAGGTCAACCGCCTATATGGGTTTACGCCTTGACGACGACTCTCTGGGGAGTCTCCTGAAAGACAGAAGCCCGCCCATGTCAATCCCTCAGAGCCAGCCTATAATGGGATATAACCTGATGGCCGTCCGAGCAGATCCACGACCTAAACAGGTTTTTACCCTGACGGTGACTCTTTGGGGAGTCTCCTGAAAGACGGATGCTCGCTCACGTTGATCTCTCAGGGCCAGCCTGGGATATACCCTGGTGGTCGCCCGAGCAGATCCACGGCCTATACGAGTCTTCACCCTAACGGCGATCCCTCGGGGGGATTCCTGGAAGATGAAGGCTCGCCCATGCTGGATGCTTAGAGCCAGCCTATAATAGGATATACTCTGATGGCCGCTCGAGCAAGTCAACCGCCTAAGCTGGTTTTCATCCTGACCACGACCCTTTGGAATCTCTTGAAAGATGAAGGCTCACCCACGTCGATCCCTCGGAGTCAGCATGTAATAGGATGTACCTGGATGGCTATCCGAGCAGATCCATTGTCTATATGGGTCCTACCCTAATGGCTACAAAAATAGCTCCTGCTGCTACTTCTCTGGAATGTCTTGAAAGATGGAAGCTCACCCACATTAACCATTCAGAGTCAGCCTACCATGGGACTTACCCGGATGGCCCCCGAGCGAGCCAGCAGTCTACCTTGGACCAACATCTGCAATACAGCTTCGAAGTTAGAAGCTTCCCCCTTTCAGGTAAACATTCGTAAGTGCTACCAGGGAAAGAAATCACGTTCGGGAACCATATTCCAAGTAATTTCAAACCCTTCGGAACCAAGACAACACCCCAAACAGAGGCAACAAGTCAAATCTCAAACAAGACAAGATCTAAACAATACATGTATTAAAAATTCTCTACTCTATTATAGAATTTCTTTCCGATTACATTCATCCAAGTACGAAGTATGGATACACCTAACAAGAGTGATACAAGTAAGTTTTTATTTTGCATGAATGTGTTCTTCCTGAGCGAAAAAGTGGAGGCGCTCATTGTTACGTCCCCAGCTGCGTCTTGGTGATGACTCCTAAGCAAACAATCCATTAGGGCCGGATGAGCGACGATACTAGAACTCCCAGGAAGCCACCAGCAGGGAGAACCGCGACTAAGTTGCAGACTGAAGCTAGCAAGGCAAAGGAGGATACCTATGCCAAGACCGTAACTTCGGAGCGGACACGGACAAGGAGGCGGTACCCCGTAAGAGCACAGGCGATCGACCTCTGATACCAGAGACGTCGTCGAATGCCCTTATGCTCCCTGCTCTATGCTTGCTGTAAGGAAAGAAAAGGGGGTCACATCAAACTTCTCCCCATTCTGCTCTGACCAAGGTTCTAAATATCGGATATCGGAATCGTATCGGATGTGGGTTTTTCATATCGGATATCATATATCGGGGGAGATATCGGGGATACGCGCGCATATCAGGCGTTTATGTCGGACACTATATATAATAAAATATTGATAATTAAAAGTTGATTTAGAGTCATACATATTATCTATCTAATAAAAATGATGTAATATGCTTGCAAAGACAGTAAAAAAACAATGTACATTTGCACGTAGTCGTGCAATAAATAAGTTATTTCATATCGGGCGAAATATCGGGCGATTTATCGGCCAATATTGGGAGATTTATCGGCTGATATCGGCCTTTTTTTGCTGCAAATGATATGGCAAACGATTTTCCCATATCTTATCGGCAGCAGGTAAAAAGGAGATATCAGACCATATCTCGGCCGAATCGGTCGATATTTAAAACAAGGGCTCCGACCAAAGGCCAGAAGTGCAGACCAAGTAGAAAATAGGTCATTCCCTATCCATCTCCGCAGCTGGGCCTCGTCGCAAGAGCTGAAACCTCTTGACGAGCCCATCGCAAGAGTTGAAACTCATTGACAAATGGACTCTTGAACATCAGGAGTGCAACAGATGTCACCACCTAGGGGGGGCAATTCAGACCCGACCCGCCAGACCCGACCCGACCCGACCCAGAGTAAGTGGGTATGGGTTTGAGCTATACGGGTTTGGGTCGTAATCGGGTCGACCCACCAGACCCGATTAATAAATGGGTCGGGTCGACCCAACCCACCAAACCCGCTAAGACCCCTAAGACCCATTTACCTTTTTATATTTTTGATCCAGAGATTTTTTTTTGGGAATCATTTATCATTTCCGCTCAGAGACTTCATAATTTAGCTCTCCATCCTTTCTTCATCAAAATCCAATACACCATAGACATTGCACAATCTTCTATGAAAAACCTAAAGCCCCTTAATTTTAACTACATTCTCATAAATAAACAAATTATATTGCATAAACAATCCCTGAGTTTGTCTCAATCCCACTAATACTTTCACCTTTATTTCAGAGAATAAGAAGCATTGCATTTGATATACATGATTTTATGATTTTTAACTTATTGAAACCAACATTATGCCACTGTCATCTACTTATAGAATGCAAGAATAAGGTTCCTACAAACATTTACCGCTAACGGGTCGACCCGACCCGGCCGACCCATTTAGTTAAATGGGTCAAATGGGTCGGGTCGGGTCGACCCACATAATACTGGGTCGGGTTTGGGTTTGAATTTTTGACCCATATAAATAAATGGGTCGGGTCGACCCGACCCGATTATGGGTCGACCCATTTAAGACCCGACCCATTAGACCCGACCCGACCCAATTGCCACCCCTATCACCACCCATTCCCTCTCCTTCCTCCACTGAATGAAGAATGAAGGAGACATCACTACTCGCAAAATAGAGAGAGACTTTAGCAGCACAGAACTTTCAGGAAATAGTTCAGATTTCTCCTGAAGAATTTCGCCTTATTTATAGGGAGAAGAAGCCCAAACGTCAACTGCTCAAGCTCTGAATCCCAAAGGAAGACGAAGCGTTGCTCGATTTGAGACCCTACGCGTGTCATAGAAGAAAGGACTCGAACTGTCGCACCAGATGCGCCATGCATTCCTTGAAAATCGCTCGCATTCATAAGCGGTGGTTACTTTATCAATGCCGCAATAGATGGGACGTGTATTTAAGGATATGCCAGCCTGTAGACCCATGAGCGCCATAACAAGATAAGAACGAAGCGACAACTAATCGACTCAAGTCAACTTCAAGCTTTGCATCACTTTCTGCTCTCCTCTCTCCTTCAAAGTCCCCAAGAACTTATAGCCCCGAGGGAGAGTTCCGACCTCCAAGGAGAAGGGAGCAGAGGGGACATCTGTAGTGGTCACTTTTTGATCCGCCTGAAATCATGACACGTGCCGATCCAGCCTCAAAGGGATGCACGACGCATGACCACCTCCAGAACACCTAATCCAGAGTTTTCATAGTTTGAACTCCAAGCGGGTCGGGTAATTAGAAGAAGAGGTAAATCCGGTTACAGGGAATCTCCGCCTCTAAAGCCCAATCCTCATTCAAACGAGCCAGTTACCCTTCGAGAGCAATTCGTCCTTATCCACAGCTAGGCGCAGACTACCAGATAGAGTTGGACTCTCCCCTATCTCGATTCAAACTGGAATGTTCAGCTCAATCGCCATCAAGATGAGGATTTTAAGCACTCAAACCAGAGTTTTAAATGTCGGCTGACATTTTGTTTTCAAGCCCCCACCGCCGCGACATCCCCACTCGCATTTGAATGGCGTTTTAGAAAATGTCGGCCGACATTTCGGGAAAAATTCGATATGTCGGCCGACATTTTCCCGAAATGTCGGCCGGCATTTTGGGAAAAACCCAATATGTTGATTCGTCTTAGAAGTTGGAGCAATTGAAAAATTTTAACAATGGATTAGTGAATATATGTAAAATGTTTAAGTTAATTATACATATCCTAAATATATTTATGTAGTTTTGCATAAGTTGTGTATGTATTATCTTGATAAGAATTTTTAAATTACACTATTTAAGACATCTATGATATATATTTGTTACCCGTCATGACGTCCGAAATTTACTAAATGGCCCCGAAATATCTCTGAAATTCGAAATCTGACATTTGATTACGACATCCGACATATCCCTAATATCCAATATTTAAAACACTGATTCAAACTGAGCAGGACTCCATAGCCTTATCTGTTTGACGTAACACGTATAAATAACAGATCTCCTAACGAGGAGGGGGAGCACAATCGCAATCCAAAAACCTTAGAACACTAGAGAAACCCACCTGTTGTTATAGTGGAATTCTTCTCTCTCTCTCTCTCTCTCTCTCCGTAGTTTTTCTTATCTCGGGTTTTTACGTAAGCTCTGTGTGTTTGCTTGCTGTGATTTCGATTTAATTATCTCTCTCAATTATTTTGGTACATCTTTTGATTCCTTATGAATTTACCCACCGCATAGGGTAATGTAGTTAGAAGACCACTACTATAAATTTGGCATGTGGATGTAGGGTTGCTATGGGTTCGAAAAGCTCGAGGTTCGGCTCAGTAAAAACTCATTTGACCTCGTTTAATAAGTTAAACGAATTAGGATTGAATATAAACATAGATGCTATATAAACGAACAAGCTTGAGTGCAGCTGAACTGTGATTGGCTTGCATTCAACCTCAGCTTTTTAAATGTTTTTATGCGCTTGAATGGCTTGGCTAGGTTTTCATGTAGGTATTGATAATGGTGAACTTCTGAGGAAAATAGAGAATATAGTTTTAGAGGAGGTGATTTATGATAATTTAACAAATCAAATATGATAATTTTAGCCATTGCATGTACTCATGCTGAAGAAAATCAGTCATTGCTATGCTTGAGGCTGAAATTGTTTTGCGATAAGTTTCTCATTCATACTTTTAGCATACATCCTAAGATTTAGTATCCAATGTTGTTGCATGCAAGTCAAATTCTCGCTATTCAATTCTTCAAAGATTTTATGTTATGTTTGATTATACATATTTTCTTGAAATATGTTTGTTATTAGTTTCCTAGGGTTGTAATTTGTAAATGGGCTTGAGAAGCTTGAAATATGGTTGTTCTATTGAAAGCTTGCTCGGGCTCGTTCACTCACCCAAACAAGCAGTGCTTGAAGTAATAGAATGGAATGAGCATGTAAGCCTGGAGATTGGGTACGTTGTATTGTTTAACAGCCCTAACCAGAAGTAAGATGCCTGTATTTGCTCTTACTGATTTAAATGTCATATGTGGATCAGTAAAATTAAATTTATGTATCCAGAAGAGACAAATATCTAGTAACCTTCAGGAGAAAGATCCAAAAAATAAAAGCTAGTGACTTTAAGGGGTGGTATTCATAAAATAATTCATTCTTTTGGGGAACCTGAATGGGTGATGTGCAATGACCCTACCTAATCCAATGATAGGCTTGAATCAGAGACTTGTCCTGGTGATCTGGCCGATACAAAGTTGAAAGTTTCTTGCGTTATGTGCAAAAGATTTAAGTGGAAGCTCCCCGGGTTATGGATAACTCGTTTGAGGGGATTTTCAAAATTCATTCTTCTGACGTCTCTAGAAGTAAAGATAATGAATCAATGTTAGGGATTTCTCATTAAGTTAGAACTAGGGCTTATCTTAGATAGATTTTGAGTGTGAACTGCAGCAACAAGTATGGAAGTTTCAGAAGGGGATGAATGACTTAAAGCAAGAAATTTAAGAAGGCAAAACGCTAAAATTGGAGGTGTTATAGGCATTAAGGTAAATAACTATGTAACGGATATAAAATATGATGCTTGGTTTTGCATAAATATGTGATTTGTTATTAATAATTGCAAGTTCATATTTACAGATGAAGAAATTGTAATGATTTTCAGAACAGCCAGATTTATATGAAATAAATTGAACCTTTTTCTTAGAAAAAGAGTAAGTTTTGTATTCGAGGATTATTAAGGTTTTCAACAGTGAGTTTGGAACCCAATACTTCTGGTTTTGAAGGATAAGAGAGAGAGAGAGAGAGAGAGAGAAGATACTTGAGTCCTTTTGGAAAGATACTGAGATAAATCCTTCCCATCAAATTTAATGTTAGGCCATTCCAATTGAAGATCCACTTTGTTGGAGTTCATCTACATTGTTAAGAGTGGTTAAAAATAAAAATTCAAATGTTTTGAATACTTTTTGCTTATTTATCAAGTTGGCGTCAAATGAACGACTGAAATAGTGAGTTGATTAGTATAACGCTGTAAAATATTTGAAACCTAACAAAAGTTTGTGTTGAGGATTTTTGAATGTTTAGATTATTATTGAATGTTCGGATTGAGAATTTGCATGTCTTAAGTCATAAATCTGATATGTTACTTGTGGTCGTCTATATTGTACCTACTTGATACATGGACAAGAAAATTACAAAACACTTGATTTTTTTTTTAATTATTTTAAATAATGTAGATTAACTTCAACAGAGTGGATTTTGTATTTGAATATCGAAGCATTGAATTCGAGTAGGAATGATTCATGCTCTAATTCTTCCGGAAGTGGCCAAGTCTATCTTCTCTCTATATAATCCTTTTCACTCAAATTTAATGCTACGACATTAAAATACATGATTCACTCTGTTAAAATTGATCTACATTATTTAAAGTAATTAAAAACTAAAAATCAAGTGCTTTGTAGTTTTCTTGTCCATGCATCAAGTGGGTAGAAAATGGACAGTCAAAAGTATCATATTACTTAGATCTCTAACTTTATACATGCAAATTCTCAATCCAACTATTCGATAATAATCTAAACATTTAAAAATCCTCACACAAACTTTTGTTAGGTTTTAAATATTCTACACTGTTAAACTAACTAACTCACTATTTTCACCGTTCATTTTGCTCCTACTTATGAATAAGTAAAGAGTATTCAAAACACTTAAATTTTTATTTTTAAATACTCTTAACAATTTTAGAGGTAAATTCCATCAGAGAATTTATCTACACTCAAATTTATAAGAGAGAGTAAAATAACGCAAACACTAAAGAATTTACGTGGAAAACCCGCAAAGGGGAAAAACCACGGTGCCAAGAGAGATTCCACTAAATTAAAGGGATTACAAGGGGTTCTTCCACTTTGTTACAGATTCAATTATCTAGGGTTCAATCCCTCTTGGGGTCCTCCGCTTGATGGAGGTCCAAATGTATAAATACCCTGCATGTTGTAATCAAATGTGCGGATATTACGAATTTTCATAACTGTAAGATTTGCACGTTGAGATTTCTATATAACTGCTCAGATTATGCTAATAATTATTAGAAGTGATTTCTGCTGTCATCTGTAGCCACCCCGCTGAAGCAGGGGCTGTTGTAATGTTCAAAAGTGAGACAATTTGGCGGCATAATTGACTCCATGAATCAAGGGAGTCCTGCTTGCTGAATTGAAGGTAAAAATTAGTAAGGTCGGTTGCTGTAGATGTCTTTCTCGGAGCGGGAGAAGCATGGTTCAAAGTCTCGGTCTCGGCCGCCGACTCGGCCGGCACCGAGACGGATCGGTCTCGGCGACTCGGATCAGACTCGGACGATACGCGCAAAACGCTACATAGAACGCCAAATTTTTTTGAAAAAATCATGACAAATCGTAAAAATATGTAGACATCAAAATTCATGTATCACATATTCAAATATATCACCTAGCACTTAAAACATAACGTGAAAGTATAAATACAAGCGTCGTCGGTAGAAAGATATCAAAATACATGCATAATATAGTAAATTGCACAAAATAATTCATCAATACCTGCTAATATAGTCATTTCCACATTGAATTACGAGGAAGCACACAATCATCATTATCATCCCCGCGATAAGTATAGAAACCAGGTATATAGTTTCCATAAGGATAATAATGTTTGTGGGTGAGATCCTGTAGGCTGAGATGATTGGCCAGAGGATCCAGCATCAGAGTAATATGGCGGTAGGGGTTGTGCAATATCAGCTCTATGGTGATAATATTCAAACCTTGATATTTAGTGCTGCTAGTAGAATATTCACCAGTGCTAGAATAATCAGTGTTAGAATATTGGCCAGATGTCAAACCCAACCCCTGTAAATGGCCTTTAAGACTATAATTATGTGAGTAGTTATTATGTCCACTCGAATAATCATCGCTAGAACTGAAATCGACCAACCGATTCAAATGCCTACGCTGTTGCAAAATCCCCGCCCGGGCTCCATGATCTGTATCTTGTGTGGCATAATATTCTGAATCCCATGTCATAGCACCACTTCGTTGGCTTCCAACAATATCATGAGTCTATTCATCATTACTACCATCACCGCCATCATCATCAACCCCGTCATCATCAACGCCATCACCATCGTCGTCGCCATCACCGTCACTTTCGACACTACGACGAATATCTTCATCCAACCAACCTAAGTCATCTGTTGGTAACATCGGTTGTTCTCCCTCACGAATCCACTCATTCAAAATATCATCATCATTAAAAATATTGTTCAGATCAATTGGGTTGTAATAATCATCAGTGTCGCTTTTGCATGTCAAGTTTCTTACTCGCAACCGCATATTGTAATGCACAAATACTAGTTTATGCAACTTGTTCATTGCCAACCGGTTGCGCAATTTTGTATGAATCAGCGACCATGTGCTTCAATTTCTTTCACAACCCGATTAAGAACATGTTTGGCTAAAAATTTTGATGGCAATTTTCTGCAGATTGGGAGCTTCTTCGCCATAATTAATCCACGAATCAGCTAGAAGAGATTGTTGCACTGCTCTTCTAGTCAGTGAGCTTTCAAATTCTCTAACTCCTTTCACAAATAATTTTATCTGTGAGAATACACATCATAAGTGGTAATATTTGCATAAAATTATATCGATGAAATAAATAAATAATTATTACCTCATTAATAGCTCTTGCTTGTTTATTCAAATCCGACTCCAATCTTTAATGGCCTCCTTTAATTTATTTCTCACTTCTGGATGTGTAGAAAAGTTTTTTGAATATTGCAGTGCTGGATTTAAAAAAATTGCTGCAATAATGTAAGCACATAATTGTTATGATATGACAGTTTCAATTTTTAGTTAATAAATATGATTTCTAGGCAAATAAATTACCAGCAGCATGCAAGCGTATGCAATTATTTCAATTCTAGTCAACAAATATGATTTCTAGGCAAATGAATTACCAGCAGCATGCAAGTTTATGCAATTGTCCATCCCATCTTCTATCAATGATATCCCAGTACTTCTTCCAGTTCTTATTTGATGCCTTTTTAGTCAATTTTTCTCTATCCATAGTTTCATATATAATAGATAATGTAGGTTTCTTGTCCTAGTCCACTATCTTCAAGACTCTAACAAGAGGATCCATAATGTTTTGGACATCTCTTGCCTTCTTCCAAAACCGATCAGTCAGAATGAGATTAGAAACCTTATCTCGCACACTTCTACTTTTTTTCTTGTTGAATTCACGCCGTTCGGTAGTCATACACATTCTTTTCAAATCTTGCTCATAGCGAATAAGGCTTTCAATAGAGATAAACTCGGTGGCAAACCGTGTTATACCTGGTCTCAACACATCTCTATCTCTGGTAAATAGCTTCATTAAATTCACCACTTTAAGGCTATTGTAAATGAATGATGTGATCATTTAGCATCATCTAATGTTTCCTTGACTGATTTCACAGAGCCAATATCTTCAAGCATCAAATCAATGCAATGTGCTGTACAGGGAGATCAAAACAAATGTTTTTTCTTCTCTATCAACATGTGACCAGCTGCTTTCAAACTTGCCTCATTATCTGTTACAACCTGGACGATATTTTCTTCACCAACTTCATTAACAACTTTATCTTTTAGCGGGAATATATAATCAGTAATCTTTGAGATATTAGTAGTATCAACAGAAATATGGTAGATCATGCTTCTATCACAATAAATCATGAAATTAACAATAGGCTTTCTATTCCGAGAACTCCAGCCATCACACATGATCGTGCAACCATACTATGACTATTTTATTTTTATTGAAGCAATATACAATTCAATTTCTTTCATTTCCTTCTCTAAATATAAATTGCCAATCTGGTATCCTGTAGGGCCTTTTACACCTGGGCCTGCCTCCGCAATAGTATTAATCATGACTTGGTAGTAAGGACCACTATTAGCTACATTGAATGGTATTACATTGTAGTGAAAGAATTTCGCCATGGATTTGAAATCACCTAGAGGGGGGTGAATAGGTGATAATGCTAATCAATGCACAAATTTAAAATAAGATGATGCAACGATCACTCAAAGCAAGATTAGAAGCCGAATACCCCGTGAAGGGCTCTGAACTCCTTCCTCGTAATTCCTCTAAATAAGAGTTTGAGGTGCGCAATGCAATCTTGTTGTGAGAGTATAGATCGACAATATAAGAATGAATGAATAGAAAGTAAACAACACAAGTAACCAATCGCAAATACAGAGATTTGTTTCGAGGTTCGAGCACCCAGCTCTACGTCCCCGCCTTCACCCAGAAGGATTTCCGATCCACTAGAATTTTCACAAAGGATTACAACCACTAGGGAGTACCCAACTCCTCAATCACACTCCTCTAGTCCAGAGGTAGTGGAGCCACAAATATAATAATCACTGGATGATCAAAAGACCACAAACTCTCTCTTGAAAACTTTCTTTACAAAAACCCTAGAGAATATTATATAAGATTGAAGCTCAAGGTTTTGTAAGTGATATAAAATAGAAGAGAGATTTTAAGAACTAAAAACTTTTAGAAAACTTTTGAAAATAATAGCCCAAAACTTAAACAAAAGCTCTTTCTCAAGAAAACTCAAAACTTTTGATTTTTGAATTTGTTATAGTGAAAACCTCTACCCTAATGACCCCTTTATATAGATTTAGAAAGAGTAAACATAGAAAACTTTTACCTGAATAAAAGAGGAAGAAATTGACCCTCTAATACAGCTAACCACATTTTTTTTTAAACTTAAACACGTTTTAAAAACATGTTAAAAATCAGCCTCCAGAAAATTAGCCATTACTGCCAATCTGGCAGATTGATCAACTTTGAGCACATTTTCAAGGCTGTAAACGTCCGAATTCAGAATTAGTTATATATGAATAATTTGTAAATCTTTAAGTCTTTTTTTTAATGCAACTGAAATCAACTCAATATCAATTTTTATTAGAAAGTTATCAATAAAATACTGACAGGTATCAAATCAGAAACTGTAAGCTGTTTTCAGAACAAGAATAGAGTTCAACCAAATATTTGATATCTTTAACATTTGAATCTAAAAATGATTATTGAATAAGAAATGTAGATCTGAAAGTTATCTTTGAAATGCAAGTTAAATCATGTTATTTGAATATAAAAATAAAAAGTTATGACAAGAAATGTAAAAGGGTGTCAAGCAGATCAGAAGAACTAAAACTGGTTCAAATCCAAAACCTGATATATATACTTGAAATCCAAATCCGGTTAAACCAAAAACCAAACGTATTGAATTTGTGTGTATTTGAGCTTCAAACGTATATATTATTCTTTAACAAAACAAATTATATGAGTCTACAAGGAGTCTCTGATAGTTGATGTTGAGCAATGTTTGAGCTAGACCCTAATATCCCATGCTTGAGAACTCTTGAGTCATCAATCCTATATTAATCTGAAATTCTTTTTTTAACTTCTATTAGTACCAAATAGCTTTTATATGGTTTGTTATCATCAAACACATAACTCGGGGATTGTAACTTTTGGGCCAACAATCTCCCCTTTTTGATGATGACAAAACAATAAGCTGTAAAACAAATATAGGAGGGAGGTAAAAGCTCCCCATCAAATGATGCTATATTTTATCATGTATAAAACATGAAAACATATTTTATATATATATATATATATATATATATATATATATATATATATATATATAGAAAAATGTATATCAGCCCGCGGGTTGAGAGTACTCTCTCAGCCTGCGGTGACGTGGCTCGATTTGTCACCTCACTGACTTGCGGCCCGCTTTTAGGGAGAAGTTAAATTACCAAATACCCCTTATGATAACTTTTCCTTATTGTTTATTATTATTTTTCCCCCCTTTATTTTGTCGCTCTTTATAGGATATAAATTACTTTTCGCCTTATTTCTTTACCTCTTTTTTGTAAGATCTAGTTTCTCCTTTTCAGCCTGGGATAAATTTTTTTTTGAAAATATAAAATCTTTTCAGATCAATCTTTTCAGCCTGCGATAAAATTCTACTTTATAGTTTATTTTTTTATATATAATATAGTCAGAGTCTTTGGTCGCATTGTACATTTAAACTGCGACCTTAGTCAAAGACTTTGATCGCAGTGTACATGGTTAAATGCGACCAAGGTCGCAGTGTTGTTATTGATAAAGATGGCCAACAACTGCAATCTAAGGTTGCATTACATGGACTGCGACTTTGGTCGCAGTACGTTAAGTAAGTGTTTTCCTTTAGATTAACATGCATAGCGACCAAGGTCGACACTGCTGTTTTGGTTTAAGACTGCCGCCAGCAACTGCGACCAAGGTCGCCGTGTTGTTGTTTTATTAAGTGTTGTTTTGATGCGACTTGGAGTCACTCCGTGAGACGCGACCTGTCATAAAGATTTTATGAGATCTTTTTAACGTCAAGTCTACGTTGACGAACCCGCACCATTCGTTGTTTCCCGAAGCTGTTGTCCATTAAGGCCGACGGTTCTGATTAATGAACCATTAATTATGGTTATTATGGGCTGGCTATAAATAGGGCTCACACTCTCCCTTTAACAGCCCATAATTAGACTGTTTTCATTTGAGAGCAATTGCTCTGAGAATTTCCGCCTTCTTCAGAGTCTCTAACAGGGGCCTGCCTCCATGGATGAAGATGACCCTATGCACGAAGATGACCCAGAGCTTGATTGTCCTTTTTCAGGTTCGCTGGGCCTCTGGGAGTATATTTTGGCCGGTGAACTTGATCGATGTTCGTCCACAAGGGAAGAAGTCATGGTCCTCGACGTCCACAGTTTTTTAATACACGGGGACCTCAATAACACCACTGCTCTTATTCAATAAGGGCTCTTTTGATGTTTAATCTTCTTTGTACTGCTATATTGTAACAGTCAATCTTATTATATAAGAGATCGTTTTTTGTATCATTTTCACATGCCTGGAGATAAATGCCTGAACATAAATAAAAAGACCTCAATAACACCACTGCTCTTAGTTAACAATGGCTCTTTTTGATGTTTAGTTTTCTTTGTACTGCTATATTAACACTCAATCTTATTGTATAAGAGATCGTTTTGTATCATTTTCACATGCCTGGAGATAAATGCGTGGACATAAATAAAAAGCATATTTGTTTTTTAATAACTACGACCTTTGGTCGCAGTCATGCATTGCAAACAAAACAACTTGGACCAGAGACGCAACTGCGACCAAGGTCGCATAAGACTACAATGCAAACAGAAACAACTGCGACCAGGGTCGACATTGCGAGCAAAAACTGCGACTAAGCAACTGCTGCGGTGACGTGTCACCTCGTCGCAGTGTTGTTGTTGATTAAGACTAAAGACCAGCAACTACGACCAAGATTGCAGATTATTTTTTTAAGACTGCGGCCATCAACTGCGACCAAGGTCGCAGTGTTGTTGATTATTTATAAAGACCACCAACTGCGACCAAGGTCGCAGTGTTGTTGATTATTTATAAAGACCACCAACTGCGACCAAGGTCGCAGTGTTGTTGATTATTTATAAAGACCACCAACTGCGACCAAGGTCGCAGTGATGTTGTTGATTAAGAGTAAAGACCAGCAACTGCGACCAAGGTCGCTGTGTATTTTATTAAGACTAAACACCAACAATTGCGATAAAGGTCGCAGTTTATTTTATTAAGACTACGGTCAGAAACTGCGACCAAGGCAGCAGTGTTGTTGTTGATTAAGACTAAAGTCCAGCAACTGCGACCAAGGTCGCAGTGTATTTATTAAGTTTGCGTCCATGGTCGCAGTGTTTCAACCAATACATAGTAGTAAAAAATGTAATTCACACAATTAACTTTAGAAAACAGATTTATATATATTTAAAAAGAAAAACAAAATACAATTTTTTTAACTTCTAATCGTCGTCATCACCATCGTAATCAGATTCGTCGTCAAGAGTCATGCTTTCGTCTTCTGTCTCTTCCTCCTCTTCAGGTACAGTCTCATCGTCGCTTTCTTCCTCTTCATGTTTGTGTTTTGGTTCATCAATGAACTCCCAGAAAGGGTCGTCTGTATCAAGCTCAGATTCTGACCCGTAGCGAGACATTGTTTCAGAACTAAACATAAAATCATCATTTGATGATTGGCTTCTTTCCGGTGAAGACGGTGGTGATGGTGAAGACATTGTTTGAATGTATTGGCTTCTTTCCGGTGAAGACGGTGGTGATGGTGAAGACATTTTTTGAATGTATTTTCGGAACAGTGAGAGTAACGAGTTTGAGCAAAAAATAACTTAGTATGTTTTTAATCCTTTGCTCATGACCCTTTATATGTATTTAATCCCGGAATTCCAAAAGGTTTAAGCTCTCGGACCACGTGAATATCTCTCAAATATATTTTCTATCTTTTCCCAAAATTGTATACTTCCTAGGTGACTGTTCAGTTATCCAAAACAGTTTAAAAGTTAATACACTATAACTTTAAATTACTTTGAACTCCAAAACAGGACATTATTGCGACCAAAGTCGCATTGGGAACTGATAAATGATTAACTGCGACCATAAATTGCATCCGTAGTAGGATTGCGACTATGGTCGCAGTGTTTAAGAGCAGCAGTCGCAGTTTGAATATGTAATTAAAAGAGCTTATAAGTTAATATAGTGAGAAAGAGACTTTACAAAAAAAATAGAATTAAAAGCTTTTAAAAGAAGACAAAATATAATTGAATATCAGAAGATCAGGAAATCCTAATCCTCGTCATTATCACCAATACGATAGCATTTTTTTGTCTGGTATTCTTTATTCTGTATTAAGTCTGCAACCATGGAACGTTTTTTTTACTTTTCAATGCTAGAAGTCGCAGTCGTCATTTAAAAGGGGTATTTTTGTCATTTTGATTCACGATTGTTTAGGCGGGATTTTTTGATTTTTTTGGCGCCCACACTCTGCGACCGATGTGTGGCCTATATTCAGCCACGTCCCGCAGGCTGAGAAACTCTCTCAGCCCGCAGGCTGAGGTACAGTAAGCCCATATATATATATATATATATATATATATATATATATATATATATATATATATATATATGAACATATACAAAACATGAAACCTACATATATGAGATAAACATGTACAAAACATGAGCATGTATAAAACATGAAAACATATACATATATGAACATGTACAAAACATGAAAACATATACATATATGAACATGTATAAAACATGAAACCTACATATATGAGATAAATATGTACAAAATATGAACATGTACTAAACATGAAATTAAAATATGAAACCAGCAATACTTCTTCCCCTTTTTGTCATACATCAAAAAGGGTTAGGAAACAACCAATAAACAATATATGCATAAACAAGATAGAAACATGCATATATGCATACATAAACTCAAATATCTCTTCCCCTTTTTATCAATTCATAAACAAAGGGGCTAAGGAAAGAATAATCAATTGTCATATCATCAAACCTTAAAGACCAAAACTTAAGTTTATTTTTTTATACCAATTTAAAATTTTTGATAAACATATTAATACCAATTGAAAAATATTGATACCAATTAAAGGTAAAAACTAAAATTTTAGATAAACACTAAAATCATTTTGCAATAAGGATACCAAATAGAGAATAATACCAATTTAAGATCATTGATACTAATATTAGAAATGTTAGCATATATCAAACTAAAATATTTTACATCATAAATGGTGGGAGTAAGATACCAATTTGAAATGAAAACTGATACAAATTAAATTTACAACCAATACCAATTTTACATAAAACCAATTTAAAAACAAGAATTTTATCCCCCTTTATGAAATACTAAAAGAAACAATGCATAAGCTTGTAATAGATACTAATTAAAATAATTGACATGATGAACTAAATCAAGCTTAGCAAACATAATTTGTGCTTTTTCAAAAAAATGTAAAGACATGTGAAACAAGCACAATCAAATCATATATATATGTATGGATATACCAATTGAAATATGAGGCATATATAGAAAATACATATGAGTATACATATATATGAAATATCAATTTTGATACCAATAGAAATATAATGAGGATTAAGTGTATAACTCAAACCTACCACCCTTATCATGCACAAGTTTAAAACAGTGTTCTAAAAAACCCGTTACATAACTCGTTATAACTCGTTATATAACCTAACGCCGACCAATCGTTCCGTAACATGGCTAAAAAATACAATATTTCATAACTATGGTTATTTTGCTCGTAACGTTCGTTACGTTACGTTATTAACATAACACATCGTAACTTACGTTACGGTACAAGTCGACTTTTTATAAAAAAAAACCCCAAATTCGCTCGGTCTAGGCCAAAAAATTCCCCCCCAAAAATCCTCTCTCTGCAACCTCATCGTCGGTGTCGAGAAAAAGAAGAAAGAAGAAAGAAGAAAGAAGAATAAGATATACTCTGGTGGTTCTCTGTCATGGTTTCCGCTGGCGTCGTCTCCAAACAGTAGTTCTTTGTCGTGGTTTTCGCCGGTGTCGTCTCCAAGCACATGTAAGCTTTCTCTCTTCTCCCCCTCCCGATCTCTCTCTACTCTCTCCCGGGAAAGAGCGAGCAGAGAGAGATCTAGAAAGAGCAGAGAGAGATTGGGAGGGGAGAGAGCAGAGAGCACAAAGAGTGAAATATTTAGGGGGAGAGGGCAGAGAGATAATTACTAAAAATATTGGCTGAGATAATATTATCAAAAGATAATTGCTAAAAATTTATCATGCTTGTTATCATACTTGTTATAATTAAATTATCATGCTTGTTATAGTTTGTTATGTTTGCGAACTTATTATGAAATTTGTTATGTTTGCGAACTTATTATAACTTGTGAATCTAAAAAATTATTGTACTTGATAAAAATTGTTGTGAGATTTGCTAAATTTGTTGTATATTATTATGATATTTTTTATTTTTTAAAAATTATTTTCTATTTATAAAAATTCTTAAATATAGTATATTTATTTATTTTTATTAAATAAATATTAAATCGCATAACCAACGTTATGCGTTACGTTATAACCTATATTAACATAACAAAGGGAAAACGTTATCGTTACGTTATCGTTATTTTAAACATTGGTTTAAAAGATATTCAAGAAGGTTATACAAGGCATGATCGCCCATCTAACCGCCCTTAAAAAGGTAGGGGTTTTCAAAATTATGATTTGAAAGTAAATAGGCATAGTTTAAAAACTCTACCATTTGAAGAATAGAAACTAGTTTTAAAGATATTTTTAAAAACTAGTAAGAAATCCTTCAAAATATGAAACCAAATCATATATACCATGAAGACATGAAAATCACATAATAATTGACACTTAAAGTCTATAAAGCACATATATGCTCAAGAAATAAAAATCATGAGTAAATAAGAATAATGTGAGTGTAATAATCATGTAATCACAAAATCATGAGAATAGTCAATTAAGCTTAATATGAAATTTCTTTACAAACGTGAAAAGCATGAAATTTTAATTTTCACCAAAATAATTTCAACTTCAAGACATATGTATGTTTTGTCTAAATCTAAAGGTATACATACACATCCCTAAACACAAATGAGTCCATAATAAAAATTTGCATGAAAAGTAAATGACTCATGGGTATACATGTATATCTAAAGTTTTAAACTAAAATTAACATATACATGAAAAACATGTACAAAATAGGGAATACAAGTTGAAATGCACTAAGCATCAAAACTAGGCTATACTAGTACATCTAATGGGTACAAATGAGCATTTAAGCACAAACATATAAGAATCAATTGTGGCTCATTAGTTGTACAAGTATATACACAAGTTTTAATGAAGGTTACATTTAAACATTTAATCAAATATGAGTCATAAAACAAAATATAAATCAATATGATCATTAGGCTAAATGTACAAGTCTTAGAGCAAGGATATATATAATAATTAAAATAAAGTGAGAGCACAAAATATGGATCCATATGAACAAGGGTATATCTCAATTACTATACATGTATGTCACAAGTCTAATTAACATGACATTTAACATAATAATCATTAAAACTTGACAATGCTAAAAATTACTAATATGAAAGCATGTAAATTAAATGAGGAGTTAGAGATCGTTACCAAAACTAAGAGGGCACATCTCTATATCTCCAAATCATGGTGGTCCTCCCACCAAACTCCCCTTGAAAGTGATGCATCCAAAAGTGTCACCGTTTAGCTCGGATTGCATTCACCTCAAGGCACCAACAACTCTCACGTCATGTAAGATCCCACACTTACATCAAATAGACTAGGAGTGGATTTTGGTACCCATATTTTCTTGAGTCCTAATACGTTAGTGTTTCGAACCCAAACATGATTATTCATACTATTTATATGATCATAACAAAATTTAGCTAAATGACCATTCCGGCCACAAAAAGTACATTTATAAATTCTTCCATATTTAAAAGCATAATGAGCATGTGGTTTATGAACATGTGATTTGTGACCATGGGGTGTTTTAGCATGATTGACATGTGATGTGTTGGCATGATGAACATGTGGAGTTTTAGCATGTGATAGTTTATATGTTGAACATGTGAAGTGTGCATGTGTTTCTTTAAAAACATTTCTTCTAATTTAGTATTGTTAAATGCACATTCTTTTAAAATATTTCCCAAATCATTTATTTTAGTTTTTAACATAGAAAACTCATTTTCATAAATTTTAGGATATGTAGCTTTGTATGCAACTCTATAGGCATCAAAATCTCTTTGTGTTGAAATAAGAGTAGAAGATAATTCATCCTTTTCTTTTAAACAAATAGCAATTTGATTTTTAAGCATTTCATTTTCCTTTTTCAATTTTAAACAATGTTCCTTTTTATCATCATAACTTTCTGAAAGTTCAATGTAAGCTTATAATAACAATTCTTTACTTATTTCACTATCATCATCATGTGGTTCGGTAGTTACCTTAGGTGTGTTTGCCATGAACACACATTGGCGTGTCAACTTTATCTTCGGATTCACTTTCCGAGTCCCAAGTAGCTTTGTACACCTTTTCAAACAACTTCTTTTGCTTCAAGGAGGAAGATATCTTTTTCTTGAAATATGGACAATCAGCCATCTTTACTAGTATATGAATGAAGGTATGAAAATAGTGATTAGCAATTTATAGGATCTCTCTAAGGATGTGAAGCCAAAAACTAGAGTCCTAGCTCTGATACCAATTGAAATCACATAGAGGGGGGTGAATAGGTGATAATGCTATTCAATACACAAATTTAAAATGAAATGATGCAACGATCACTCAAAGCAAGATTAGAAGCCGAATACCTCGTGAAGGGCTCTGAACTCCTTCCTCGTGATTCTTCTAAATAAGAGTTTGAAGTGCGCAATGCAATCTTGTTGTGAGAGTATAGATCGACAATATAAGAATGAATGAATAGAAAGTAAACAACACAAGTAAGCCAATCGCAAACACAGAGATTTGTTTCGAGCTTCGAACACCCAGCTCTACGTCCCTGCCTTCACCCAGAAGGATTTTCGATCCACTAGAATTTCCACAAAGGATTACAACCACTAGGGAGTACCCAACTCCTCAATCACACTCCTCTAGTCCAGAGGTAGTGGAGCCACAAATATAATAATCACTGGATGATCAAAAGACCACAAACTCTCTCTTTAAAACTTTATTTACAAAAACCCTAGAGAATAATATATAAGATTGAAGCTCAAAGTTTTGTAAGTGATATAAAAATAGAAGAGAGATTTTAAGAACCAAAAACTTTCAGAAAACTTTTGAAAATAATAGCCCAAAACTTAAACAAAAGCTCTTTCTCAAGAAAACTCAAAACTTTTAATCTTTGAATTTGTTGTAGTGAAAACCTCTATCCTAATGACCCCTTTATATAGGATTTAGGAAGAGTAAACATAGAAAACTTTTACCTGAATAAAAGAGGAAGAAATTGACCCTCTAATACAGCTAACCACATTTTTTTAAAACTTAAACACGTTTTAAAAACATGTTAAAAATCAGCCTCCAGAAAATTAGCCATTACTGCCAATCTGGCAGATTGGTCAACTTTGAGCACATTTTTTAGGCTGTAAACGTCCGAATTCAGAATTAGGTACATAGAAATAATTTGTAAATCTTTAAGTCTTCTTTTTAATGCAACTGAAATCAACTCAATATCAATTTTTATTAGAAAGTTATCAATAAAATACTGACAGGTATCAAATCAAAAACTGTAAGCTGTTTTCAGAACAAGAACAGAGTTCAACTAAATATTTGATATCTTTAACATTTGAATCTGAAAATGATTATTGAATAAGAAATTTAGATCAGAAAGTTATCTTTGAAATGCAAGTTAAATCATGCTATTTGAATATAAAAATAAAAAGTTATGACAAGAAATGCAAAAGGGTGTCAAGCAGTTCAGAAGAACTAAAACTGGTTCAAATCCAAAACCGATATATGTAATTGAAATCCAAAACCGTTTAAACCAAAACCAAACGTATTGAATTTGTGTGTGTATTTGAGCTTCAAACGTATATATTATTCTTTAACAAAACAGACTATATGAGTCTACAAGAAGGAGTCTCTGATAGTTGATGTTGAGTAACGTTTGAGCTAGACTCAATATCTCATGCTTGAGAACTCTTGAGTCATCAATACTTGTATCAACCTGAAATTCATTCTTTAACTTCTATTAGTATCAAATAGCTTTTGTATGGTTTGTTATCATCAAAACACATAACTCGGGGATTGTAACCTTTGGGCCAACAGGATTTTTCAACCTTTTTAATATTCTCAATTGAGAACATGCTTTTAATTGATTTCTGTTTTGTTGGGAACATGTAAGGATCAATACCACGAGCTGAAATTTCAGCTGCTCTCGTAGTCACTCCGACGCAATTCACGGTTAATCCCTGATCTTGATGGTTGTGAACTACTGCCACCAATATCAACTCCTGCCGATCTCTAAGCCATTTCACGACTTTCTTTTATAACTTGTTTTAGTTATCTTCTTTCAACTCCTTCTAAACCTCCAACTTCTTCAATTTCATTATCAGAATTTTCATCGGTCACATCATGAAAATCTTCCTCACTTAAAGTCTCATTAGTCGCTCTTTCTTGAATTTTATGGCCGCTCTTTCTTGCTACCTTCAGAAAGATGTCTCATTATTTGAGTTACCTCTTTTAATACTCGAAGCATCCTTCCACCTGACGGGTACATGTGCTATATGTTGCTTCAATCTAGTGATACCACCATGGACTTATTTCCCACAGTAATTACACTTCACAAGTTTTCTAATTCCACCAACAGAGGTACCATGTTCCCATCCAATATCGCGTTGCTTTGGAGCCATACTGAAATTTAAAAATTATCTGTTAAATTAAATTAAAACTAAAATTAACTAAATTAACTAAATTAAAACAAAATTAAATTAAACTCAATTAAATTAAACTAAATTAAATTAAACTAAACTAGTTTATACTAGATTAAGCTAAACTAACTTAATTACCTAACTTCAATAAAATTATTAATTACCTAACTTAATTATAATTACAAAATTTTATTAAATTAAATTAACCTAAATTAAGCATAATTAAACTAAACTAATTTAAATTACATTAAACTCAAATAATTAAAAGCAGAAAGAGAGACTGAGGGATAGAGAGAGGAACATAGAGGAACAGAGGGGAGAAATAAACAGAGGGGGAGAGAGAGGGACTGAGGGGAGAGAGGAACTGAGAGATAGAGAGAGGAATAGAGGGGAGAGGAACAAAGGAACAGAGAGAGGAAGAGAGGGAGACACGGAGGGGGGGAGAGAGAGAGGAATAGGAAGGGACTGAGGGATAGATAGAGAGGAGTAAAGAGGAGAGAGAGAGGAGCAGAGAGAGATAGAGAGGGGGGACAGAGAGACAGAGAGGAGAGGAACAGAGGGGAGAGAGATGAACATAAAGAGAGACAGAGATAGAGAGGGAGAGAGGGACAGAGAGAGACACAGTGGGGGAGAGGGGGAGAGAGATCGACGGAGACAGAGTGGGAGAGAGGGACGGAGACAGAGATAGAGAGAGGGATAGAGATCGACAACGAAAGCGACACAGAGGAAGAGAGAGGGAGAGAGATCGACGGAGAGAGAAAGGGAGAGAGACGCAGAGGGGGAGAGAGGTACCTGCGAGGGGGAGAGATCGATGGCGACTGCAACGGTGATAGGGGCGTGGTTTTTTTTTTCTTCTGATTCAGAGCGCAGAGAGGGGGCGGCGTGAGAGAGCAAGAGATAGATCTCTCTCTCCTTTTATCTTCGTGAATCACGGGTGCCGAGTCGACCCGGGTCGGGTCCGACTCGGAGTCGACTCGGTCAACTCGGCTGAGTCGCGTAAGACTCGGCCAAGTTGACCGAGTCGACTCCAAGTCGGACCCGACCCGGGTCGACTCGACATCCGGCCTTTAACTCGGGCGTCCGAGTCTCCTTGATGGCCGAGTCGGATCCGACTCGACTGAGTCGTATCCGACTCGGCCGATTCCTTGATCCATGGTGAGGAGTAACGTTAGGAACAGCCAAGTGGTGCTCAGGAAGGCTCTTGGAGTATGGGAGTTCTCAGGGCGGTGGTGACCTCGGGAACGACTGAGTGGTGCTCAGGAAAGTGATTTACTGGCATGTCTTATTTGTTTCGGGCGGTCCTGATGAGGTATGACTTGTGTCGTGATCCTAGTGCATATCAAAATCCGATCACTACAACAATGTAGAACAACTCCAACAGTGAATTTTCAATTTGAATGGCCTGACATTAAATTTGAGTGGGAAAGTTTTATCTCCATATCCTTTCTAAAGGACCCAACCGTCTCTCTCTCTCTCTCTCTCTCTCTCTCTCTATATATATATATATATATATATATATATATATATATATATATATATATGTCGAAAGGTAAATACTCACACATCCCACAAAATTACTCAAGACCAACTTCCCGTTCGACAAAAGCAAGAATTGAACCTGGAACCTCTAAGATTAATTTGATGTAGAACTAATGTGAAAGAAATGAAAATAAATATAAATTTTGATAATCAGATAAAGATTAATCCGGGCCTTGGTACCCAGTTGATCTCTCACCAACTCTCACACATCATCATGCAATAAGCACCATGCTTAACAAAGAGAGTTTAGATTTTTCAATATGAGAGTTTAGCTAATCCATTACAACTCTTGTTGGCACACATGCTAAGACTTTCCTTACCACAACCGATGTGGGACTAAAATAAAAGTTAAAACAAATTACACAAATAAAAAACTACATTAAAAAAATTAAGCTATACTAATCCCCATCACAACCCTTATTCCGTTTGCAAATTGGTGCGCGTGAAATAGATTTTTTTTTTTTTGCTTCTTAAACTAAGAACTGTATCTGTAGAAAAGAGATCAATTCTGGATGATTAATATATGGTTGTTGCTTTTATTCATGTTGTTTTCTAGTTTTCTATTCAATTTGTATATACTTGTTTATTCATTTGTTTGGACAAAGGCCGTATCTGGTTTTGAACCTGGGCTCCAAAACGGCCTCCACACCCCCCTCTCCATAAAGAGAAACAGTAAAAGAAAAAAAGAAATGCTGAACTAGGTCTCATTGGCCGCTTTTGTTAAAGGAAATAAAGGTAACATGGATGGAGGCTTGATTTTACACTCTCTTGTTTTATGAGATATTAAAAGATTAAATGAATTTTAGTTTTAGTATTATTTCTTGTAGGTTTTATATCTATTTGTTTTGTGTGTGTGTGTTGTGCTTATCTATATGTAATAATATTATACATATACAGATAAATTATTTAATTGAGTACTATCACCTTCTCATTCAATGAGGAAAATAAAAACTTTGTGTGAGAGGCTTGTTGTTTTGATTTATTTTATTTTATTTTTTTGTTGCTTGAGATGTAAAATGACCATGTGCATTAATCTTTTTAGATAATAGGCCTCAGTAATGTACTATCCATACTTTTGAAAGGAAAAAAATATCTAGTAATATGTAATTTGATGCATGTTTTGGAGGGCTATTGTTTATGGAGTCTATTGAAGACTTCAGAAACTTTGAGGATTTTTTTTAGATTAAATTTCCCTGACAAGAGGTGATGGGGACATCATACAAGTGCTAGTTATCTTTTATTACTTTAGTTTATTTTTTAGTCTAGTTGTTGCTTTTATTTTGTTTTAGTGCCACATCGATTATAACTGAGTAGTTCTTTCTGTAAAGTCTATAAGTAGGCCTCAATACCTTTTATTCAGTAGACAATGAATGTGTAAATTTTCTTGTTTAAAATTTCAGAGCTCTTGGGTTTTTGAGATTGGAGTGTGAAGCCCGTGGCGTAAGGGGTGTGAAACATGTGATGCAAGGGGTGCGAAACCCAAATCTATCTTTTTCTTTCTTAATTTTCATTTCTATTTTTTAATTTCAAAACAATAGTTTCTTTTTAGATTGAAGGTGATTACAATCCTCCCGTATTACATCACTTTCGTATTAGAGCTTCGGTCTCAATTCCCTTTAATTTTTTTAGATCCATTCCAAAAAAAATTAGATCTGATCCAGATTCCAGAAAGGCACTGTAGCAAAATAAATTATCCCAAATTCTATAAAAAATCCCCCAAAATTCCAAATCCTTCCTATTCATCTTCTACAATTCTACTCCAGAAAATCCCACTCCCGTCGCCACCTTCAGATCTCTCTACGCTGCCGCTACATCACCTCTCCATCATTCTCCCCATCATCTACACCATCTCCATCATCTTCACTGTCATCCTCAGCCTCGCCAATGAGTCCTTCCCCTTGCCATCACCATCATCAGAACCCATCACCATCATCATCATCTCCACCATCATATTCATCATTTCCATCTTCCTCTACACCAAATCCAAGACCTGCGCCCACCTGCACCGCCGCCTTCACCCGTCGACACTGTCACCAATCTCAAGATCAGAATCCTACTCCGCTGATTGCCCCGGATCACCGCCACGCATTCCTCGCTCTGCCTCGTGCCATCACCATCGTCTACTCCCTCAGATCAGATCACCGACATCTCCTCACCGCCTTGGCCACGCCGCTGCCACAACGCCGCTGCTCCGCCGACCACCGCCGCATCTCCCTTAACTCGTCGCCGCCAGATTTGAGTTCATTGCTGACTGCGTCGCTCTCCTCTTCGTTGATTGCCTCCACGCCAACGACACCCGCTGCGTCTGCCTTTGTAGCCTTCCGACCATCGTCGTCCACTGAAAGGGGTTTATAGCCCTAGCCTCGAGCAGGGAAAGAGCGGTAAAGAGTTAGGTGAAGCGGGTCAAACTCGACTAATTAAACCCGTTTGGGTTTAAGTAATTGGGTCGAGTCAGGTCGGATCCAGCCAGCCCGACCTGTACAACACCAACCTGACCCGTGATCTGCTACGAGTCGATTGAACCGGCTCAGCCGCTGATGTTATTAGCTTCCCTGCTGACATCATCGGCTCATCGAGCCGACCCCTAGCCGTCGGCTCAGATCCGAGCTGACCCCGAGCCGTGGTTCTAAGCCGAGCCTGAAGCCGACTAAGTCGCTGCTGACGTCATCGACTCCATGCTAATGTCAACAGCTTTCTGAGTTGCTCTATTTCATTAGCCTGCGCAGTTCTGGTTCGGAGCCCGTTTTAGGCCCATCGGGAGTCTGGTTCGAGTCCCATCTGAAGCGTTGGGTTCTTGACTGAGTTCGAAGCTATTGGAAAGACTTCACAGTAGTTGTGTAGTAGATCTGACCTCCACAAGCCTCTGTTCGGGACCTTACTGATTCTTTGGGGGTAATTTCTGAATTTCTTGGACTGAAATTTTGGTTTTAACTTTATGAAATTTTCTTTTGTAGAAGGTATATAAATGCTGATGCTAAAGACAAGGGGTTGAAAGGAACATGTATGTAGCAATATCGTATTTTCGGGGTTCTAATAATCATGATGGGCATGAGAAAAGTGAGAAAATCAACTTGAAGAGATATTTCTCCTTAACACTTGAGCAGAAGTGTCATTATGCCCAAATGAAGCTGGCTGGAGAAGTTTATTGGTGGTCGGAAGACTGTCATATCAACTATTGAGATTGTTGGTCTTACAAAGATTTTTCTTACTCGGTATGCTCCACACCTTAGGAGCCCACAATTCAGTGATCTGGTCACTGAATATAAGGAGATCCTTGCTGGCATGATGAAAATTCTAGAAAGTAAGGCGGTAGAGATTATTGAAGATCCAGAACCAGAGCCAAAAGTTGATAAGCTAAAGTCAGGGCCAGGAGTTGTTGCTGAGTTTGTGTCACTGTAAGAAGAGATTTTCTCACGACCCATAGAAGTTGTAAAGCTGCCTATTGTGACCTTTATAGATTTTTCAGTAGAGCTTACTATGGAGCTAGTACCATCTTTAGTACCTATGAAGGCCTATTTTTCTTGAGATCACTTGATGTGTATGATCCATTGCAGATCTTTCTTCAGGAGGCAGTTTCACATGAGATTAATACTTTGCTATGTGAGTTAATCTTCAGTGGAGCTGATTTAGGTCTCACTGATCTCTTTTCTTAAGGGAAATAAAGGTAACATGAATGGAGGCTTGGTTTTAAATACTTTTGTTATACAATATATTGAAAGATTAAATGAATTTTAGTTTTAATATTATTTCTTGTAGATTTTATATCTATTTGTTGTGTTTGTGTTGTGCTTATCTATATGTAATAATATTATACTTATACAGAGAAAGTATTTAATTGAGGACTCACCTTCTCATTCAATGAGGAAAATAAAAAAAATTGTGCGAGAGGCTTCTTGTTTTGTTTTGTTTTATTTGTTGCTTGAGATGTAAAATGATCGTATGCATTAATCTTTTGAGATAATAGGCCTCAATAATGTACTCTCCATACTTTTGAACTGAAAAAAAATTAGTAATATGTAGATGCATGTTTTGGAGGGCTATTGTTTATGTTGTCTATTGAAGACTTCAGAGAATTTGAGGATTTTTGTAGATTAAATTTTCCTGACAAGAGGTGATGGGGACATTACACAAGTGCTAGTTGTCTTCTATTCTCTTAGTTAATTTTTGAGTCTAGTTGTTTTTATTGTGTTTTAGTACTACATTAGTTATATCCAAGTAGTATTTTTTTGTAAAGCTTATAAATAGGACTCAATATCTTTTATTCAGTAGACAATGAATGAATGAAAATTTTCTAGTTTACAATTTCAGAGCTCTTGAGTTCTTGAGATTAAGGTGTGAAACCCGTTGTGAAAGAGGTGTGAAGCCCAAATCTATCCTTTTATTCTTTCTTTTTCTTAAACATTAATTTTCGTTTCTATTTCTTCATTTCAAACTCAAGTTTCTCTTCTCTTAGATTGAAGGTGATTGCGATCCTCCCGTATTATATCAAGAGGCTTATACTGGACAGTTCGAACAATTTTCTCTTGCAGGAGCTGACAGAGAGCCAATGAACATGCTAAATTGGGATTATATATAAACTACCCCGTTACTCCTATTGAATATATACTAATTAATTGTTGGGAGGAAAGAATTCATATCATAGCTAACTAATATACTGTTCGTGATATAATAGTTCCTGTATGGTTTTCCTAGTAGCGGAATGTCAAAATGTTTTTGGAAAGAATTATTTGTTTTCCTGTCAAGCTGGTATTGACAAATGCAGCTCTCATGTTGGTTTTCGTGGTCCATGATGAAATTGGAAATATGGCAGTTATGTCATGCTGCTTTTTCCAGAAAAGAAGAACAGAAAAGAAATGTTACTGGCCAGCTTCACAGGAAGGTTTTTCTCTTTTTCTTTTCTTTTCTTTTTGCCTGTGTGTTTTGTGGTTTTTTTTTTTTTTTTTTGGTTTGGGGGGTGGGGGTGGTTTTATTTTTTTGGGTGGGGGTGGGGTTGGTGGGTTAGCATTTGTTTCAACTAGGATAATGGAGGAATTCTATTGTGTTCACCTTTTCTTTTAATTCCAGATTTTGTTCTTGTTTGTTGTTCTTTATTGCTGCGATTATATGTTGATATATTAAAAATAGACTTCTGAAATATGGTGTTAGTGCTAATAATGCCTTGTATTTTTCCTTTGGAAGAAGCATGTTGCTAGCTAAAAGATAAATTGCTTCCGTTATATGGTAAATCATGAAATCTTCAAATTCAGAGCAGAGATCCTGGTTTCCAATCTCGCATCGTGATAAGTTTTATTACTGTTTTGGATTATTTTTATTAAAAGTCAGCTTTTGGATGTTTTTCTAGATTCAGTAGTTTTAGGATTTAATTTAGAATGTCAACGTGTTCTGTGACTGCAACAAGTATGATGTGAAAGAGGAAATTAGTAATGACGAGAGGGGTGAATGCCAATAATTAACACACTCAAGCTTTTGTTGGATGGACAACCCTCATCTCCCCTTTTCATATGCAAATGGTGTGTGTGAAAAGAAAAGTGTTTTGCTTCTTAAACTACGTATTGTATCCATAGAAAAGAGACTAATTAGCTGCTGTTCTTGTTCATATTGTTTTTTCTTTCTGATTCTTCCATTCAGTTTTATTAATTTATTTATTTTGGCAAAGGCCGTATCTCATCTTTAACTTTGGACCTCCAATACCACTTCCAGCTCCACAACCACCCCCACAACCCCCCCCCCCCCCCCCCACCCAACCCACCCACACACACACACAACCACACGCCTTTTTTTCTTTAAGGAAATAAAGATAACATGAATCAATGCTTGATTTTATATATTCCTTTTGTTATTAAGATATTAAATGGTTAAAATGAACTCTAATTTGTATAACATTTATTGTAGATTTCATAGCTATTTTTTGTACATGTTGTGCTTATCTATATGTAACAATATTATACATATACAAGAGTATTTAACGAAAGACTATCAACTTCTCATTCAGCAAGGAAATAAAAATAATTGTGGGAGAGGCTTGTTATTTAAGTGTTTTTGTTGCTCATTTGTAATATATAATGATCATATTATTTTTATTTTTAAATTCTTTTATGATGAGTTTTAGCTTTTGATCTTATTTCTTATGTTTTTTTTTTGAAATATATTATTTATTAGATATTATATTTCATTTTTATTTTTGCAATTGTTGTCTTCTTTCTAATAGGAACATGTTATGTTCAGTATTCGGACTGAGCCTTGATTGTAGGCTTGGTAAACTTTTTAGATAATATGCCTCAACTATGTACCATCCGCACTCAAAAAAAAAAATAAAATAGAAATGTGTAATATGATGTATGTTTTGGAGGACTATTGTTTATGGTGGTTATTGAAGATTTCAGAAACCATAAGGAGGCATAAACTGGACAGTTCCAACAATTTTCTCTTGTGGGAGCCACCAAAGGGCCAATGGACAGGCTATTATAATAAATTTACCCCAATTCTCTCTTATATATTAAGACTCTTTCGTTAACCATTATCATGATGTGCACCTGTCTTTAAAATTCGAAAGTATACTCACAACCATAACTCATTTACTAAAGCACTCAAATTACAAGTTGTTTAATCAAAAGTGTTACTAAAATAAATTATATGTAATCTCATATTTTCCACCTAATAGTTGTTTCCATCCGAATTCCTCCACATCAAAATATTGGTAATTTTTCTGCAAAAATCTATTAGTTATTAATGCATGACCTCTATGGCTTTGTGTTATATTTCAAAAATAAAAGAGATTCAAATGCTAATAATTTGAGGATCACTAGACATTAAGGGAAGACAATCCAGATGTTGACCTAACTTAAAGGTTAAAATTACAAACTAGTCATGCAGTAGGAAATGACATGCTTGGATCTGCATTGAGAAGTCGCATATTACACAGTATCAATAATTTCTTTCACCGGTATTTTTCACAAATGCATTCATTTCTTCTAAGGAAAGGATAATGATCTGCAAGAAAAAGGAGATAACTATGGTTAGAATCTGAAGCTACAGCATATGCTGGCAATTTATCTTGAGAAGAGTGGAAATGTTGTGTTGTAGCATATCTGTGTTCTTATGCTTGATACTTTATTTTTCTCCTTTGCAGATAACCCACCTACTGTTTCTCCTTTGCAGAATAATACCAAAAATTGGTGCTAAATATTTTAATTCACTGAAACTTTCATGCAAATTGGTATTTCTTGATGAAATTTCTTCTTGACGACTACCTATCTTTCTCTGATAAAAGATATTTCCTTATTTTAGAAATTGAATCGGAAGCTTGTACATATAAGCGTTGGGCTGGTATTCATGCTATTTTGGCCCCTATTCAGTAATTAGATGCCTCAAAAGGTTTTCGTTTGTTAATCTTATTGTATGTCTAATTTACTTTTCCCCGGTCATCTTAGTTCTGGAATGCAGGCACCATTTCTTGCAGCATTAGCTCCAGGGGTAAATATAATAAGGATGCTGTTGATGGGGCTCGGGTATGGAGAAATGAAGCTATGGTGAAGTCAATAAGTCGACATGGAAACTATAGGTATCGACTCCATAGCTTTTACAGCTAAGTTTAAGGTTTATCTATTATTTTGTTTTGTTTTCTTCTTTTCTTTTTCTTTCTGCTAGGAGTAGAAAGTAATTTCTTATCTCATTTACTGACTTTATGCATGATGACATTTTACTTTTTGTTTCTGACATTACGACCATTACCTCTGCTTACCCCAGAGAACTTCTCAAGGGGCCATTGTACTATGCCTGCACTATAACTCTAGCTACCTCGGTTTTCTGGCGAACATCCCCCATAGGAATAGCTGCAATCTGCAATTTGTGTGCTGGAGACGGTATGCATCTTGCTTGCTTCATATTGGAAAATTCATTTGCCTAATTAAAATTGTGATGAGCCCCTTGGGGCTGTGATAGCCTGTGGAAGGGGAGTAGTTCGGGGAGATGTGGAATAGCTTCTTTCTTTCTTTTTTTTCGTTTTTCCCCAAAACCTCACACAAGTTGTCACTTTGTAATTTACAATCACTAATTCAAGGTCCCGAGACTTAATTCTAGTTACAATAACCTCTGAGCTATATAATATCTCTGATATCTTTGATGTCAGGTCTAGCTGACATAGTAGGAAGGAGACTTGGAAAGAAGAAAATTTCATACAACCCTAACAAAACTATGGAGGGCAGCTTCGCGATGGCAGTTGCGGGTTTCATAGCATCGATTGCGTAAGCTCTAGCTGGGTTTCACGTTATATTAACTGAACTTGGAACTTTTGCGAACTGTTTGTTATTCATATGCCACCATTCTTCAGGTACATGCGCTACTTCTCGATGTTCGGGTACATGGAAGAGAGTTGGGGACTGTGCGCGCGCTTCCTCTTGGTGTCTCTTGCTGCAGCATTTGTCGAGTCATTGCCCATAAGTTCAGAACTGGATGACAATTTGACTGTGCCATTGACATCTTTACTGGTTGGTGGCTTTGTTTTCTAGTGATGTGTGATATGATTTCATGGCCTAATGCTGTAATCCTACAAGGAAACAACAATGTGTTTATAAGTAGATTTTGTTCTTTCAGTGCAGTAAGTTCAATTTTTCTGGTTTCATATGCCAAAGTGAAAATTTGTTTAGATGGGATGTGAGAACTTGGTATGCATGCACAGTATAACATCAGCAGTGAGATTGGTTTTGAGTAGTTCTGTTTTTCCAAGTACCAGAGCACACTGCAAGTGTGTGGAAGGATGACTTTAATGTTTTACATAAAATAGTTTGTTTGTTGAAAAAGAACCTTAAAAAGGAACAAAAGGTTCCCTTAGAGTACATTAAAGTCCAGCTGAGTGATATGCTCTCTAAATTTTCTTCAACAAATCTATGTACCAATTGTTAGAGAAAGGTTTAACTAGAGTAAACCTTTAAATTTATGTAGAGAGACAGATTTATGTAGTAATTTACAATCCTCCAAATAATTTTGACTTGAGCTAAAAGCTTAAAACCTTGAGATCCAAGCAAAGTGAGATGATATTTAAATTTCAAGGGCATCCTTGGGTGTATGTTTTGTAATATATATATATATATATATATATATATATATATATATATATATATATATATATAATATATATATATATATTAGGGGTTACTGTACCTCAGCCGGCAGGCTGAGAGAGTTTCTCAGCTGGCAGGACGTGGCAACATCATAGCCACATACCTGTCATAAATTTTGGCGGACAAAAATATGAAAAATCTCGCCTAATTTAATGTTAGTCATGTCAACATTGTATCTTTCGAAAATACCTTCTGTCACATCTTTTTACCTTATGTAAAAAAGTTGCCTTTCAAAAAAAATTTCAGCTCTAAAATTTTACCCGATCATTTTGTTTAAAAAATTTTGTTTAAAAATTATAAATTTACAGACCTGGTCGCAGTGTCGAACCGGGTCGCAGTTTTTTACATTTGTATTGTAGATGACTGCGTCCTTGGTCGCTGTGTCGTCCCGGGTCGCAGTTTTTTTACATTTGTATTGTAGATGACTGCGATCTTGGTCGCTGTGTCGTCCCGGGTCGCAGTTGTTTCAATATTCGTTGTAGTGTCATACGACCATGGTTGCAGTGTATTTAACGTCATCTGTTTTTTAATTTCCCTAATCGCAGTTTGTTATGTTTGCAGTGTACACTGTAGATGACTGCGACCTTGGTCGCAGTGTCGAAACGGGTCGCAGTTTTTTACATTTGTATTGTAGATGACTGCGACCTTGGTCGCAGTGTCGAAACGGGTTGCAGTTTTTTACATTTGTATTGTAGATGACTGCGACCTTGGTCGCTGTGTCGTCTCGGGTCGCAGTTTTTTTACATTTGTATTGTAGATGATTGCGACCTTGGTCGCTGTGTCGTCCCGGGTCGCAGTTTTTTTACATTTGTATTGTAGATGACTGCGATCTTGGTCGCTGTGTCGTCACGGGTCGCAGTTGTTTCAATATTCCTTGTAGTGTCATACGACCTTGGTGGCAGTGTATTTAACGTCATCTGTTTTTTATTCTCTTATAATTTTTAAATAATCATTGGTCTAAATTTTTTTATTTTTCTAAATCTGACGAGCGGTCAAAAATTGTCTTGTGGGGAAATAATAATAAATAATAACGAAAGTTACCGAAAGAGTAGCTTTTCATAAGGGGTATTTAGTAATTTAACTTCTTCCTATAAGCGGGCCGCAATTTACTGGGGTGACAAAATTGAGCCACGTCACCGCAAGCTGAGAGAGTTCTCTCAGCTGCAGGCTGATATACATTTTTCTCATATATATATATATATATATATATATATATATATATATATATATGAGAAAAATGTATATCAGCCGACGGCTGAGAGACTCTCTCAGCCTGCGGTGACGTGGCTCAATATTTGTCACCGCACTAACTTGCGGCCCGCTTATAGGAAGAAGTTAAATTACTAAATACCCCTTATGAAAAGCTACTCTTTGGGTAACTTCCATTATTGTTTATTATTATTTCCCCACAAGGCAATTTTTTGACCGCTCGTTGTCAGATTTAGGTTATTGTTTATTATTATTTTTTTCCCTTTTTTTTGCCGCTCTTTATACGATTTAGGTTATTGTTTATTATTTTTTCCCCCCTATTTCCTTACCTCTCTTTGTCAGATTTAGGTTCTCCTTTTCAGCCTGCGATAAACTTTTTTCTGAAAATATTGTTTTTTTAGAGTAATTTTTTATCCTTTTTATTTAATTTCAATGTCTGAGCATTCTAATTCCCCTGCCAATTCCGGTCGCAGTCGTAAGCGCTCTCTATCTGGCGATCTAAATATGGAGGATATATCATCTGGTTCAATTTTCTCTCAGAATATTGAAAATATTGAAGGGTTGACATCTTTGCATGCCGATCAACAGGTTTTAATTGTGTCAATTTTTTCCCCGAAATTTCTTAAATATAGAATTTTCTCTTTAGTATATATGGTACTGCGACCTATAATCACTTGTTCTAAAGTTTCAGAAATGTGACCACGATCGCAATCTTATTTGAAAATAATCTCCGGCTGTGAAATCTTTTTTTGTGACTGCGACCTAAGTCGCATTCCTTGTTCGACGTATAATTTGTTTTACGGAATAGAATAATCACTTGTTTTAATCTTTTTAGAACAGCGATCACGGTTGCAATTTGTTTTTTGTGACCGTGACCCAAGTCGCATTCTTTGTTATCATACACGTTTCTATGTGAATTATATCCATTTTATATATTCATTAGATTGTTGCACAGTTTATTATTCTGTTGGTTTAAAAAATATGCTCATACGAATAACTGCGACTAGGTCGCAGTCTTTAGTAAGAAGTAATATAGATTTCATCTCATCTGCGACCTTGGTCGCATTTTTAGAAATTATATTTTAGACGTGTGATATGTAAAAATATTTATATTTATGTACTTCGTTTAATTGTTTTTGTAGGATATGAATGCACATGGAGAAATATCTGGAAGCTCAAATAATTTTGTATGGAAACAGTTTCTCACGAATGTGGAAGCATACAATTTCTACAATTCTTATGCAAAGAACAAAGGTTTTGGTGTGAGAAGAAAAGGAATAGATAAGTCACGGAAGCCTCCTTATGAAGTTATTTGTAGAAAATTTGCTGCAACAAGGAAGGTGTGAAGAAGTTGTGTGACAAAAGACAAGAGGGTCTTACAGTGCATCGTCGAATTGACACTAATGTAGCGTGTCCTGCTGAGATGCATGTTCGTCTTCGTTTTTTTTTTTTACAAAATATATTGGGTTGTCACAAAATTTGTTGATTCTCATTCACATGAATTGTCAAGTCCGGATAAGGTACATCACCATTACTCTCACCAAACTCATCGTTCGAAGATTAGCAGAAGCATTATGAGCAATTTGGTTGATGTGGGAATGCGCCCTTCAAATAGTTCCCGTGTTGTGAATGCAATGAGCCAGAGAGAAGGCTGTGAAGAAGTGAGCCCGCAACAAGTTATTGATTTTACTCGTCAACGTAGAAATAACATTGGCCATGAGTTTATTGCTATTATCCAATATTTCCAAGAGAAAGCCGAGACCGATCCAGAATTTTTCTTTGCAAGTGAAGTCGATAACGCGGGCACACTTAGAAGCATTTTTTGGGCTGATGGAAGAGCTATTTCCTCGTATTTGAAGTTCTGTGATGTGATTGTTTTTGACACAACATACAGGACTAATCACTTGAGCTTGCCATTTGCTCAATCACTGGAGTAAATCATCATCGGCAGTCAATTTTGTTCGCCTGTGCATTGCTTGCTGATGAGCAGAGGGATACGTTTGTGTGGCTATTCCAAAAATGGCTCAAGTGCAAGCATGGAGTTGCACCAAAGTTGATTATTACTGATCAGGATGCCCAGATTGGTGACGGCATCAAGATTGTTTTTCCAACTACTCGGCACCGGTTTTGTTTCTGGCATGTACGGAAACATATTGCCGAGCAACAAATATCGATGACAAACAAGTATGGAGAAGATATGGTCTCTGATTTTCATGATTGGTACACCTCCCCTGATATAAGCACATGCGAGGAGCGATGGCGTTTGATGAATGAAAAATATCATTTAGAAGAAGAAGAAGATAGTTGGTGTTGAAGATGCACAGACTGCGCGGACATTGGGTTAATGCATATCTCAAGGATGTTTTCTGTGCTGGAATGACAACCAGCCAGAGGTCTGAGAGTATTAATTCCTTCTTTGATGGTTTTGTTAATGCAAACACGAAACTAGTGGAATTTGTTCACCAATATGATAAAGTTGTTGCTCCCCGTCGTACCTCTGAATCTCAACAAGATTTTCGGGGTTTGAATTCTGTGCCCAATTGTACATCGAATCCATATGAGATACAGGTTTCGAAGTTGTATACACCGAAGATTTTTCAGTTGTTGCAAAAGGAATGGGCAGTTGTAATGACACAGTTTTCAGAAGAGTTGGAACATGACAAACCTGGATCAAATATTTGGTTGGTGATTTTTCAGAATCAAAAGACAGCTGGGAAAAGATCAGTTATGATAAGCATGAGGAACTTCATGTTTCTTGTAGTTGCTCGTTATTTGAAACAGAGGGTATCCTATGTAGACATATTCTGTGTATTTTGTGGCGCAATCACGTTACACATATACCGGAATCATATATACTTCAAACATGGAGGTTGGATGCTCGTTACAAAAACGTTACAATTGAAAATGACATCAGACCTTTTCCCAGTCAAGTCACTCCACGGACGGCTAGATTGTGGACAATTCATTCAAAATTTAATGCAATTCTTGAGATTGTTGCTGATTCTGATATCCATCTTTCAAAGTTGGACGCAGTTTTGGAAAGATTTGCCGAAGAAACCACTAGTGAATACAGAGCCATGTCAGGAAATTTTCAGTCATCACAGCCTAAAACTACAGTTGGTTCCAGTGGATCCGTTGTCGTTCTGCGAGATGGTGAAGAATTGAATATACGTGATCCAATTGGTCCTGTACCAACCAAGGGGAGGCCTAGAGCTGCATCCAGACTTAAGTCTGGTTTTGAAGATTCTATATATCAGAAGGAAGTTAAGCATCGAAGATGTAGTAACTGTCAAGAGCTGGGCCATTACAGGATTGGTTGTCCGTTACTGGTATTACATTAAACCTGTTAAACATTTTTTATAATGATTTATGTTTAAAATTCTTACTATTCTTTTTTTTAATGGCAGAAGAAGTAGGGTTGGGTTGCGTCCATCTTTAAGGAATAAAGTCTTCATTTTTTCATGAACTGCGACCAGGGTCGCACAGTGTATAGAGATTCATGTCGCAGTCTGCCACTGGCCTGTCATTATAATTAGATTTTATTCTCATTTTTTGATTTCTACTGTACTATTTTTGTAATTAGTTGTATTTAAAGTTTTACTGTTACAAAATTCTCCTATATAGTTTAATTTTTTTTACTATAACGTAGACAGCGACTTTGGTCGTAGTGTATGTAGTTAATTGCGACCGTGGTCGCAGTGTTCCTATCTCGTTGAACTTGAATTGTTGCTTTTAAAATTGTCCCCGTCTCTTGGTATATTATTGTAACATCTGAATATAGTTGAAGATTCTACGCACTATTATAATTTTGACATTTTTAGCGCTATGTTTTTTTTTAATATTGACTTTCACCTTATATACAACAGCTCCTTCACTGCGACCCGAGTCGCAGTTGCCTTACGTATTTTTTTAGATTTTTTTTGCCTATAGTCGCAGCGTTCCCTTTATCTTTTAATTGTAACTTTCATTTTACATTTTCGCCCTATGTTTTTGCTTTAGTCCACTGAACATAAATTAAAAACTGTGACCTTGATCGCAGTGTCGACCTTTTTGCCCATTTGAACGTATTGTCTTGATGTGTACACCAGTTTCATGACTGCGACCAGAGTCGCAGTTCGGTGAAATAAAATTTGTGATAAATATAAAGTATTTCAACCAAGAATAAGTAGTAAAAACTAAAATTCACACAATTAACCTTAGAAAACAGGGTTCTATATATATAAAAAATCAAAATACAAATTTTAAACTTCTAATCAGATTCGTCATCACCATCATAATCAGCTTCGTCATCAAGATTATGACCGCGTTCGTCTTCCGTATCGCTTTCCGTCTCTTCCACCTCTTTACCAACATCTCCTCTTCGCTTTCTTTCTCTTCATGTATGTATTTTGGTTCATCAATGAACTCCCAGAACGGGTCGTCTGTATCAAGCTCATCCTCTGACCCGTAGCGAGGCATCGCTTCAGAACTATACCTCCAATTATCATTAGATGATTGGCTTCTTTCTGGTGAAGACGGTGGAGAAGACATTTTTTAATCTGATTCCGAATATTGAAAGTAACAAGTTTGAACAAAACCAATTTAGTATGTTTATAATCCTGTCCTGATGACCCTTTATATATTTTTAATCCCGGAATTCTAAAAGGTTTAAGCTCTCAAACCACGTGAATATGTCCCAAATTTATTTTCTACCTTTTCCCAAAAATTGTATACTTCCTAGGTGACTTTTCAGTTATCCAAAACAGTTTAAAAGTTAATACTCCAAAACAGTTCATTATTGTGACCACAGTCGCATTGGGAACTGATAAATGATTAAGTAACTGCGACCATGATCGCTGTCTCGATTACAGTATCTCAATATAAGGAATCGCTGTAACTAAAACAGGTCATTAATGCGACTTTGGTCGCAATACAACTGCTGAACGCATATTTGTTTCTAATATCAGTACGAATTAGTAAAATGTACGTTGTAACAGATGTAGAATGGAAATAATCAATGGAATTTATAATAAATAAATGTATAAAAATGTTTATAAATTAAATCAATAAAACAAAAAAATGGCTCATGAATTCCAATTATTTTTACATTTATAAATAAAAATTGTTGTATATCAATAAATTGTCGACTGTCAGTCTTCAAATACCATCCTTCTTATCATTTCTGTTTTTCATCCCAACTCTTCTCTCTATCTGCAAGTATCATGTATGCAAGCTCACTTCTTAGTCTCTGTACATCAGCAGCCGTAACAGTATCAACAACTGGTGGACTACCAAATGCTATACTTTCCATGTACTTGCATACATATACAGCGCAATCAACACTGAAATTTGCACAGAGTAATCATTAAATGAAATTAGATTTTTGTACTAAAAAAGGTAGAAAATATGATAGGTATGGAGATGTCAAAAATTTATATACCTGTTTGCTTGTTGGGGGCATCTTGTGTATTTTATATTTGTTTTTCTCATTAATTTATTGAAATCAATCTCAAAAATCTGTATTAATCTTTCTTTCTGCAATGTCAATAGAAAAAAATCAGTATTAATCAAATTAAATGCAAGTTTCCAGTAACCGAAATATTAAATTTCAACTCACCATTATTCTTGCATCTTTTTTTATAAAGCTTTAATATACTACTGGTTTTTTCAACAACTGGGACCAAAGAGTTGTAAAAAATTCACTCTTCTGTGTGGCAATCAAATACCAGTAAGGTCCAGTGAAATCCGGGATCGTTGGCACTATGTTTGTGATTGATCGGGAAGAACATGTACTGCAAATCATCTGTCCAGTTTTTCAACAGCTGCTGCTTGATGAAATGATCTTCTAGATCTTTACTTTTAGATACAACACCGTACTGCGAACAACCAAAAAATTAAAATTCAAAATGAATTCAAAGTATTAAAAAATTTTTATGAAAATTAGAAGTCATTACGGCAAGACAACAGACTGCGATCATGGTCACACTTTTTCTTAATTATGACATTTTTATATTAATTAATGCAGCGACCAAGGTCGCAGTGTTGTTATTGATTAACACCGCTAGGAATTGCAATCTAGGTCTCATACTTTTCATTACTAAAATTATATTCGTGGTGATTTATATTAACATGGACTGCGACTTAGGTCGCAGTACAGTTGGTAGCTGCTCCTTTTATATTAGCACGCATAGCGAACAAGGTCGCAGTGTTTGTTGTTGATTAAGATTGCCGCCAGCAACTGCGACCACAGTCGTAACCTTCATTTTAAATTGATATTGGGGTGAATTAATTTAATTATAAACTGCGACCTTAGTCGCAGTACATTCGTTATGCCTAAACAGCGATAAAGAATATTAGTAGAATATTTAACGTTCAAAGATTTAATTCACCAAATTAATTACGAAATTGATATTACATTAAACCGTAAAAGGAAAATAGATGTTTACCCAAGCTTCGCTCCGAAAGAATCTACTTTTTAATCCTCCTCCTTTCTCTAGATGCTGCATGTATAAATGAATTATATTCGCATCTAACTCTCTACTGAACATCAGGTCCTCAATGTCATTCTTTGTAACAATGATTCCGTTGTCGGTATCCTGATATGCAGTAGAACTGCAAGATATTCAAAACAAAGTTAGTAATTAAATTGTTCTTATATATATATATAACAGTTTTTTGATATGATTTATAATAAAATTAATTAACTTACTCAGAGAAGGCCTTGTCCAAGAAATTTTTTATAATAGCTTGTTGATGGGGCTGCAGAATTCTGTATGCTGTGGTTTCGGTCAATTCTCTCGTTTTTGGCTGAGTGAGGGAAATCTCTTTGTCGCCGAAACCAGCGGCAGAACTCTGAGCCACAGACTGTGAAATAGGATGTTAATTAATTTTCTTCTTCTGTTTTTGATAAACGAAGTCGGAGTCATCGCGATCTCTTTCAGCGCGCTTGCGTTCTTTGACTCCTCTTTCTATCGTTCCTTTAGAGTAATCCAAAACTGTTCTTTTTAAGGATTGCTTCTGATCCGGAGTATGTTCTTGAATTTTTTCTTCAGAAGCTCTATCTCTTTAGAGTTCTTTAATCTGTTGAGTTATATTCAAAGAAAAACTGGGGATATCTTCCCCAGAAATATTTCCAATAATTCAGAACCCATTTCATCCTCTTCCAATATTTTTTCTTCTTCTCTTCAGCCTGCTTCTCCATCTGCTCCATAATTATTTTCTGCTTCTTCTCCTCTTCTCCCTTCTTCCTTCTCCTCTCCTCTTCTTTCATCCTCTCCTTCAACTCTTCCCCCTCTTTCTTCTTTTTCTCCTGCCTTTTCTTCTCCTCCTCTAACTTTCTCCTCTTCTCCTTTTCCTGCTCCTCCTCTTCTTTCCTCCTCTTCTCCTTCTCCTTCTCCACTACACTCCTCCTCTTCTGCTCCTCCTCCTCCTCCCTTCTCCTCTCCTCCTCTTCCCTTCTCTTCTCATTCTCCTCCTCTTCTCATTCTCCTCCTCCTTTCCTGCCCCTCCTCTTCGCTCTTTCTCTCCTCCTCCTGCTCCTCCTCTTCCCTTATTCTCCTCTCATTCTCCTTCTCCTCCTTTCTCTCCTCCTCTCCTCATTTTCCTTCTCTTCTTCCATCCTTCTCTTCTCATTCTCCTCCTCTTCCCTCCTCTTCTCCTTTTCCTTCTCCTCCGCAGCAGCGGCTGCTCTCAGCAGCTCTTCTTCTTTCAATTTTAATTTCCTCTGCTGCTTTTTTAATTTTTTTCTTCTCTCTTATTTCTCTTCTTTTTTTTTCTTTAATTCAGCCTTGAGTCTGTTCTCAGTCTCCATTTTTTCAATCTTCCTTTCAAGCTGAGAAACATATTCTCTCAAGTAGTGATTTTTGATTGAGGCTGACCTGCACAAAAAATACGAGATTATAGAACTTAAGAAAGGAATGTGCAAGTGCTCAATTCTTCCGCTATAGCAAGTGGCTATGCGGGTCGTGAACCACAAGGAGGGTTTGCGATGGAAGCTTTACGTGTCTTTATTGAAATCGTTAGAAAACAAAGAAGTTCTTCTCTGTTTATGTTATGAAATGAAAAAGAAAGTTATTAAAGTTAAGAAGAAAGCGGGAGATGAAGAAGGTGGAAAATCAGAAAACAATAAAAAGCGACTATGTACAAATGAAGTGGAGGAAAAGATCGAAAACGATTGGGAAGAAGTGGTGAAAGAAATCGTGTTGGCGATCTATACTATAGCGATAAAAGAAAAGAAAGAAAGTTAAGAATTACTTACCTAGTTTGGTGATGACTTACTTGGAAACCTTTTTGCAAGTTCTACCTTTTTGCTTCGGAGGCGTTCAACACATAGATCATAAACTCGAACTCGGTCCCCGTGCACATTATATCGTCAAGCATAAGAAGAACGAAGTGATGCGAGCTTGGAAGAGGAGAACGTCTTCATGAACTATCGCTGGCTCTCACGTAGCATCGGTGTACTTGCTTTAGAGTTCACTTGTAGACTCACACATACAACCAAGGTGAAGTAGAAAAGGAAAACGAAAAGCAAAACAAATGTAAAGGAAAGTAAAGAAACGAACACAAAGAAAAGTTTACCTTTATTGCTTACTGAGACAATGAAAGAAAGGAGGAGGAGTACATCGGTGTCACTCTCAACATCAGCCTCTCTCTCTTACTTACATGAATCATCTTCTAACCTAAGCCTACATACAAGTTACATAAAAAAGAAAAACCTAAACCTAGAAATGAAAAGCTTGGCTAAGTCCTATCTCTGCCTTCGCTTCATTTTCAGTGCAGCAAATGCCTTTTTATAGCCCAAACCCTAACAACCAAGATCCCGGGAACGTTGGGGGAGCAAACGCTCCCCCAACTGACTTCAGTTGGCCGCAGTTCTGCGGCACTGGTGTGGCCATGTGGCCACACCCTGTTGGTGGGTCTGTCCGGGTCTTCTTCTGGCTTTATCCTTTGTTGGTTTTGTCGTTGGAGCTCCGGATTCTGACGAAATGATCTTGAATTTCTTGGCTTTAACCGATCGATTCTGAGAGGATTCTTCTCAACCGGTTTCAACCTCTTGATTTTGCCCTGATTTTATTTGTGCGAATTAACTTGATTTAATTCAGAATTCTGGTGGGCTTTTGGGCTCATTTCTCTTCATCTCCTTAAGGATTGGGCCTGCAAATAAATCAAACAAATAATTAGGACAATGCAGGCTTTTATTCTAAATCAGTATGAAAATGTGACATTAAATATGCAACATTAGTGACCATCAATTTTGATTCCTCAACTCTTCAATTTCTTCAGCTAGTTCATCCCGTGGTGGTGACAAATAACCTGTAAAAGTTGGTTCTTACTCACCCGTCTCTTCTTGCTCAATTATTTCTGTAGCTTCTGGCTCCTTTTCCGACGGGATGTTAGCTTAATTATATGTATTTTCTTCTTCTTCTTCTTCTTCTTCTTCATCTTCATCTTCTTCTTCTTCCTCCTACTTCTCTTCCCCTTCAAAAGGAAGGCCAATCATAATTTTTTCATCATTAGAGATGTTGGCCATTCGACACAAATTTGAAAAAAAAAATTATGTTAAAACCAAAATAATGAAATAATTATACTGCGACCAAGGTCGCAGTTTATTTATTACTATTAAGATAGAATGCGACCATGGTCGCAGTTTGTTTGTCCGACACATAAATTTAACTGCGAAGACTTGCAGCTTAATATTGCGACCATGGTCGCATTTAATGTATACGGTATTATCAGGAAAATGCGACCATGGTCGCACTCTGTATTTCTGACACGTAAAATGAACTGCGAAACGTGCAGCTCAATACTGCGACCATGGTCGCATTCTCAGATTATGGTCGCATTTTATTTGCACTGCACAAAAAAAGAACTTGAACCAAGGCCCCATTTAAATGTATAAAATTTTAATCAATACTATATGGTATTTATAATTTAAAACTTACGATATTTGCGTCAAGCTCATTTAGATCAACTTCAAGCAGAGATCTGCTAATGTTCTGGAGGTCCCATCTTACTGCGCGTGGGGTTTTGTCCTCCAAACCAGACCTCGGCTCAAAAATAGAAGCCTTCTCACATAGTCAATACTGCAAAATGTAAAATTAAATTAGTTTACACAAATATTCACAAGATTATGGGGAAATTTCATACAATGTTGGCCAAATTTGATATTCATACTTACAATAATTTGCATGGAGCATCCTTGCAGCTCGTACGTGGTGTGCCTGAAGATGTCCATTGACTCAATCAGGAATTGCCAAACAGCTTTAGCCCAGCATATTGTCCTCATCAGCTGCATATTGGCAATCTGTTCCACAATATACCACGGCACCGTGCATTTACTGCCAGAGAAGAATAGAGTGGCGACATGTACAGGATGATTACTGTAGTAAAGTCTTGAGCTGCAAGTCTCTGTCTGTCTCTTATAATTTCATGTAAAGTCACTTGTTGCTCAAGCTGTTCATCCTTTGTCACATCTAATTCACCCCTCCTCCTTTTCTTGACCAAAAGGTCATCCAAAGCCTCTTCAATAGATACTTTAGTGATCTTCTTTATATTGGAGAAATAATGTTTTATAAACCCCTCTTTCTTTCATCGTACATGTCTTATTCATAATAAAATTCGCCCCAATGATAGGTAGACCAAAAGTTAGGGCAACATCCTCCACTGTTAACTCAATTTGTTTGCCCCCAATTCTAAAGGTCCTTGTATCCCTATCATACCGGTCTAAAATACTTAGTACAACAATGTTTGATTTTAGACCCTTTTCAATCCCAAATTCCTCATTGTAGAATGCCATGAAGATTGAGCCAAATGGGGTACTCTTGATCGCCTCTAAGAAATCGGCCTGAATGTACTTTTTGAATTTCTTTATGAACTCGCACATAGGTTTTTAGGCTCGATCTCAGAGGACGAACCTTCATCTGTTGTTTACCTATAGATGAAGAAAAATTTAAAACTTTAGACCAATCATTATTTAACAATTATAAGGGAATAAAAAACAAATTATTTTTAAAACACTGCGACCTAGGTCGCAGTCATCTACATTGCAAATGTGAACAAGTGCGATCCGGGTTGACACTGCGACCTAGGTCGCAGTCATCTACATTGCAAACGTGAACAACTGCGACCCGGGTCGACACTGCGACCAAGGTCGCAGTCATCTACAGTACATATGTAAACAACAGCGACCCGGGTCGACACTGCGACCAAGGTCGCATAAGACTACAGTGCAAACATAAACAATTGCGACCCGGGAATTAAAAACAGATGACGTTAGATACACTGCGACCATGATCGCACGACACTACACCGCATATTGAAACAACTGCGATACGATCTAAGTCGCACAGATCGGCAACTATAATTTTAACAACTGCGACCGAGGTCGACAAATAGTGTATGAAAAAAAATTTAATTTAAAAAAATATTAGCAAGGTCGCATACATATACATCGCTTTTTCAAAAATACTGCGACCATGGTCAAAATAGAAGGAAATGAAAAAACTTGAAAAAAATTAAAACTTTATCGTTGTGTTAGAAAATTTATAAATTTAAAAATTTATTCGTCATCTAAAGTTTCAGAATCTCTTTCTTAATTGCAACCATGGTCCCAATATTTAAAAAAAATAAAAGAGACAGAAACGGAAATAAATCTGGTAAAAATTTAAAACTACTAAAATCCATAAACCCTAAAATTTTTTTGAAAATATCGTTTTTGTAGTACCTTTTTCGACGGATGATTTCTTTGGCGCCATGTGTTGCAAATATATTTTTTTAAAAAACGGATCAAATTTGTGAAATAATAGAACTAATTGGATCAGAATGATCAAGTGAAATTTTAGAGCTGTAAATTTTTTTGAAAGGAAATATTTTTACATAAGGTAAAAAGTTGTGAGTGAGGGTATTTTTAGAAATACAATGTTGAGGTGACTGACATTAAATTAGGCGGGATTTTTCAGGATTTTGTCCGCCAAAATTTATGAAAGATTTGCGGCTCTGATGTTGCCCACGTCCCGCCGGCTGAGAAACTCTCTCAGCTGGCGGCTGAGGTACAGTAACCCTATATATATATATATATATATATATATATATATATATATATATATATATATATATATATATATATATATATATATATATATATATATATATATGAGAAAAATGTATATCAGCCGACGACACGTGGCTCAATATTTGTCACCCCACTAACTTGCCCCACTTATAGGAACAAGTTAAATTACTAAATACCCATTGGTAAAAGCTACTCGCTCTGTTATTGTTTATTATTATTTTCCCACCCCCTAAATTTTTGACCGCTCGTTGTCAGATTTAGATTATTGTTTATTATAATTTTCTCCCCTTTTTTTTACCGCTCTTTATAAGATTTAGGTTATTGTTTATTATTATTTTTCCCCCTATTTCTTTACCGCTCTTTGTCAGATTTAGGTTCTCTTTATCTAGCCTGCGATAAAGTTTTCTCTGAAAATATCGATTTTCAGAGCAGTTTTTTTATCCTTTTTATTTAATGTCGACGTCGGAGCAGTCTACTTCCCCTGCCAATTCTGGTCGCAGTCGTAAGCGATCTCTATCTCCCGATCTAAATATGGAGGATATATCATCTGGTTCAACTTTCTCTCAGAATATTGAAAGTATTGAAGGGTTGACATCTTTGCATGCCGATCAACAGGTTTTTATTGTGTCAATTTTTTCCCGCAATGTCTTAAATGTAGAATCTTTCTCTGTAGCGTATATGGTACTGCAACCTATAATTCGTTTTACAGAACAGAATAATCACTTGTTCTAAAGTTTAAGAACTGCGACCATGGTCGCAATTTGATTTGAAAATATCTCCGACTGTGAAAGCTATTTTTGTAACTGTGACCTAAGTCGCATTACTTGTTGTTATAATTCTTACACGTTTCTATGTCAATTATATCCATTTTATATATTCATTAGAGAGTTGTACAGTTATTATTCAGTTTTTTAAAAATCTGGTCATACGGAAAACTGCGACTACGATCGCAGTCTTTTAGTAAGAAGTTATATAGATTTCATTACATCTGCGACCTTGGTCGCAGTTTTAGTAATTAAAGTTCAGACGTGTGATATTTAAAAAATATTTATATTTATGTAGTTCGTCAATTTGTTTTTGTAGGATCTGAATGCACATGGAGAAATGTCTGGAAGCTCAAATATTTTTTAGGGAAACAGTTTTTCACGGATGTGGAAGCATACAATTTCTACAATTCTTATGCAAGGAACAGAGGTTTTGGCGTGAAAGAAAAGGAATAGATAAGTCACGGAGGCCTCCTCATGAAGTTATTTGCAGAAAATTTTGCTGCAACAAGGAAGGTGTGAAGAAGTTGTGTGACAAAAGACAAGAGGGGCTTACAGTGTATCGTCGAATTGACACTAGAGTAGCGTGTCCTACTGAGATGCATGTTCGTCTTCATTTTTTATTTGACAGAAGATATTGGGTTGTCACCAAATTTGTTGATTCTCATTCACATGAATTGTCAAGTCCGGGTAAGGTACATCACCATTACTCTCATCAGACTCATCGATCGAAGATTAGCAGAAGAATTATGAGCAATTTGGTTGATGTGGGAATGCGCCCTTCAAATATTTCCCGTGTTGTGAATGCAATGAGCCAAGGAGAAGGTTGTGAAGAAGTAAGCCCGCAACAAGTTATTGATTTTACTCGTCAACGTAGAAATAATATTGGTCATGAGTTTATTGCGTTCATCAATATTTCCAAGAGAAAGCCGAGACCGATCCAGAATTTTTCTTTGCAAGTGAAGTTGATAATGCGGGCACACTTAGAAGCATTTTTTGAGCTGATGGAAGAGCTATTTCCTCGTATTTGAGGTTCTGTGATGTGATCGTTTTTGACACAACATATAGGACTAATATGATAAAGCTGTTGCTGCCCGTCGTAGTTCTGAATCTTAACAAGATTTTCGGGGTTTGAATTCTGTGCCCAACTGTACATCGAATCTATATGAGATACAGGTTTCGAAGTTGTATACCCCAAAGATTTTTCAGTTGTTCCAAAGGAACGGGCAGTTGTAACGATACTGTTTTCAGAAGAGTTAGAACACGATGGACCTGGATCAAAATATCTGGTTGGTGATTTTTCAGAATTAAAAGACAGCTGGAAAAGGTCAGTTATGAGAAGCCTGAGGAACTTCATGTGTCTTGTAGTTGTTCATTATTTGAAACAGAGGGTATCCTTTGTAGACATATTCTGTGTATTTTGTGGCGCAATCACGTTACACATATACAAGAATCATATATACTTCAGAGATGGAGGTTGGATGCTCATTACAAAACTGTTGCAATTGAAAATGGCATCAGGCCTTTTCCCAGTCAAGGCACTCCAGGGATGGCTAGATTGTGGACACTTCATTCAAAATTTATTGCAATTCTTGAGATGGTCGCAGATTCTGATATCCATCTTTCAAAGTTGGACGCAGTTTTGAAAAGATTTGCTGAAGAAACCACTAGTGAATACAGGCCATGTCAGCAAATTATCAGTCATCACAGTCTAAAACTACTATTGGTTCTAGTGAATCTGTCGTCGTTCTGCGAGGTGGTGAAGAATTGAATATACGTGATTCAATTGGTCCTGTACCAACCAAGGGGAGGCCCAGAGCTGCATCCAGGCTTAAGTCTGATTTTGAAGATTCTCTATATCAGAAGGAAGTGAAGCATCGAAGATGTGGTAACTGTCAAAAGCTGGGCCATTACAGGACTGGTTGTCCATTACTAGTATTAAATTAACCTGTTATACAGTTCTTTCTAATGATTTATGTTTAAAATTCTTACTTTTCTTTTTTAATGGTAGAAGAAGTAGGTTCGGGTCGCGTCCACCTAGAAGGAATAAAGTGTTCATTTTGACAGTTTCAGTCATGAACTGCGACAGGGTCGCACAGTGCAGAGAGATTCATGTCGCATGTTGTCACTGGCGTGTTATTATAAGCAGATTTTAATATCATTTTTCACTTCTACTGTACTTTTTTGTAAGTAGTTGTACTTTAGAGTTCACTGTTACAAACTTGGCTTATATAGTTTACCCTTTAGTTACTTTAACGTAGACAACGACTTTGGTCGCAAATATAAGCAGTGTATGGGGATAATTGCGACCGTAGTTGCAGTGCTTCTATGCCGGGGAAATTGGTTTGTTGCTTTTAAAATTGCCCCCGTCTCTTGGTATATTATTATAACATCTGACTATAGTTGAAATTTTCCGCACAAATATAATTTTGATAATTTTGCCCTATGTTCTTCTTTATTCCACTGAACATAAAGTAACACTGCGACCATGGTCGCATCCAGATTTGCACATTTGAATATTGACTTTCTCGTTATCCACAACAGTTCCATGACTGCGACCAGAGTCGCAGTTGGCTGACGTTATTTTTCTGTCTTCGACAATAGTCGCAGCGTTCCCTTTTTCATGGTCCACTGAACGTAAAGTAACACAGCGACCATGATCGCATGTTCATATTTGCCTATTTGAACGTTCTGTCTGGATGTCTACACCAGTTTCATGACGGCGACCAGAGTCGCAGTTGGCTGACGACATATATATATATATTTTAATTTTACATCCATTTCAACATTTTCGCCCTATGTTGTGCTTCAGTCCACTGAACATAAAATAACACTGCGACCATGATCGCATTATCATATTTGCCCATTTGAACGTTCTGTCTGGATGTTTACACCAGATTCATGACTGCGACCAGAGTCGCAGTGGGCTGACGACATATATATATTTTAATTTTAACATCCATTTCGACATTTTCGCCCTATGTTGTGCTTCGGTCCACTGAACATAAAGTAACACAGCGACCATGATCGCATGTTCATATTTGCTCATTTGAACGTTCTGTCTGGATGTCTACACCAGTTTCATGACTGCGACCAGAGTCGCAGTTGGCTGACGACACACATATATATATTTTAATTTTAACATCTATTTTGACATTTTCGTCATATGTTGTACTTCAGTCCACTGAACATAAAATAACACTGCGACCATGATCGCATGTTCATATTTGCCCATTTGAACATTCTGTCTAGATGTCTACACCAGTTTCATGACTGCGACCAGAGTCGTAGTTGGCTGACGACATATATATATATATATATTTTAATTTTAACATCCATTTCGATCTACCATATGAATAAAATTTGTGACAAAGGTACAACATTTTAACAAAGATTAAGTAGTAAAAATTATAATTTACACAATTAACATTAGAAAATAGGCTTATATATTATAAAAAATCGAAATACAAATTTTAAAGTTCTAATGTACTCGTTCTCGTCATCACCATCATAATCAAATTCGTCCTCAATATTATGACTGTGATTGTCTTCCGTATCGCTTTCTGTCTCTTCCACCTCTTTACCAACATTCTCCCCTTCGCTTTCTTCCTCTTCATGGCAGTATTTTGGTTCATCAATGAACTCTCAGAATGGGTCGTCTGTATCAAGCTCATCCTCTGACCCGTAGCGAGGGATCGATTCAGAACTATACATCTAATTATCATTAGATGCTTGGCTTCTTTCCGGTGAAGACGGTGGAGAAGACATTTTTGAATCTGTTTCCGAATATTGAAATAAACGTATTTGAGCAAAACCTATTTAGTATGTTTATAATCTTGTAATGATGACCCTTTGTATATTTTTAATCCCAGAATTCCAAAAGGTTTAAGCTCTTTAACGACGTGAACATGTCCCAAATTTATTTTGTGCCCTTTCCCATAAATTGTATACTTTCCAGGTGACTGTTTAGTTCTCAAAAATAGTTAAAAAGTTAAAACAGTCTTACATCAAGTTACTTTGTACTTTGAACACGTGAAGATTATTATTGTTTTAATATCTTATGGTAGAAATATGCAGGGAGGATTATGTTTACGATAACATAAATTAATGAAGTTAATTAAATTAAAACATATATAAAGGGCTATGTGTACAAAAACTTTAGCCTCTCGATTATGGAAGTACGACCACAGTCGCATTGGGAACTGATAAATTATTCAATAACTGCGACCGCGATCGCTGTCTCGATTACAGTATTGCAATATAAGAAAACGATGTAACTCAAACAGGTCATGACTGCGACTTTGGTCGCCGTACAACTTTTGAACTCATGTTTGTTTCTAATATCAATACGAATTAGTAAATTGCACTGTGTAACAGAAATAGATTGGAAATAAAGAAATCTCAATAGATTTTATAATAAATAAATGTATAAAATGTTTATAATTAAATTAATAAAACAAACAGATGAATGAATTGCATTTATTTTTACATTTATAAATAAAAAATTGAGGTACATCAATGAATTGTCAACTGTCAGTCTTCAATATCATCCTTCTTATAATTTCTGTTTCTTCATCCCAACTTTTCTCTCTATCTGCAAGAATCATGTATGCAAGCTCACTTCTTAGTCTCTGTACATCGGCAGCCGTAACAGTATCAATAGCTGATGGACTATCAAATGCTATACTTTTCATGTATTTGCTTACATATACAGCGCAATTAACACTGAAAGTTGTACAGAGTAATCATTAAATTAAATTAGATTTCTGTACTCAAAAAAATAGAAAATATGATAGGTAAACGTCACCAAAAAATTAAATACCTGTTTGCTTATTGGGGGCATCTTATGTATTTTATATTTGTTTTTCATTAATTTATTGAAATCAATTTCAAAAATCTGTAATAACCTTTTTTTCTGCAATGTCAATAGAAAAAATATCAGTATTAATCAAATTAAATGCAAGTATTCAATAATCGAAATATTAAAATTCAACTAACCATTATTCTTGCATCTCTTTGATAAAGCTTTAATATACTACTTGATTTTTCAGCTGGGACCAAAGAGTTGTAAAAATCCACTCTTCTGTATGACAATCAAATACCAACAAGGTTCAGTGAAATCCGGGATCGTTGGAACTGTGTTTGTGATTGATCCGGAAGAACATGTACTGCACATCAGCTGTCCAGTTTTTCAACAGCTGCTTGATTAAATAATCTTCAAATCTCTACTTTTAGATACAACACCGTGCTGTAAAAATAAAAAAATAAATTTCAAAAGAATTCAAAGTATAAAAAATATTATGAAAAAAGATGTTATTAAGACAAGACAACAGACTGCGATCATAGTCGCAGTGCTTTTTGATTAACATACTTTACGCTGTGACCTTGATTGCCATCACCGTATCCATGTTTAATTTTTAAGCATTTCTTGTAAACCCCGTCTTTTATATTAATATATGTTGCGACTAAGGTCGCAGTGCTATTATTGATTAAGACTGTCAGCAACTACGATCTAGGTCGCATCCTTTCATTACTAAAATGATATTCGTGGTGATTAATTTAATCATCGACTGTGACCTAGGTCGCAGTACATTCGTTAGCTACCTGTCTTTTATATTAACATGCATAGCGACCAAGGTCGCAGTGCTGTTATTGATTAAGACTGCCGCCAGCAACTGCGACCAAAGTCGTAGCCTTCAGTACTAAATTGATATTCATGGGGATTAATTTAATCATTGACTGCGACCTTGATCGTAGTACATTCGTTATGCCTTATCAGCAGTAAAGACTACTAGTAGAATATTTAACGTTAAAAATTTAATTCACTAAATTAATTAGGAAATTGATATTTCAATTAACCGTAAAGGAGAAAATAGATGTTTACCCAAGCTTCGCTCCAAAAGAATATACTTTTTAGTCCTCCTCTTTTCTCTAGATGCTTCATGTAGAAATGAATTATATTCGCATCTAACTCTCTACTGAACATCAGGTCCTCAATGTCATTTTTTCGCAACAATGATTCCGTTGTCGGTATCCTGATATGCTGTAGAACTGTAAGATATTCAAAACAAAGTTAAGAATTATGTTGTTCTTATATAATTATCTAATAGTTTTTGATATGATTTAAATTAAAATTAATTAACTTACTCAGAGAAGGCCTTGTCCAAGAAATTTTTTATGAGAGCTTGTTGATGGGGCTGCAGAATTCTGTATGCTGTTGTTTCAGTCAATTCCTGATTTTTGGCTGAGTGTCGGAAATCTGTTTGTTGCCGAAACCAGTGGCAGAAGTCTGAGCCGCAGACTGTGGAAGAGGATGTTCATTAATTTTCTTTCTCTGTTTTGGATAAACGAAGTCGAAGTCATCGCGATCTCTTTCAGCGCGCATGCGTTCTTTGACTCCCCTTTCTATCATTCCTTTAGAGTAATCCAAAACTTTTCTTTTTAAGATTTCTTATGAGCTGGAGTCTGTTCTTGAATTTGTTCTTCAGAAGCTCTATCTTTTTGGAGTTCAAGCATCTGTTGAGTTATATTTAAAGAAAAACTGGGGAAATCTTCCCCAGAAATATTTACTATAAATTCAGAACCCTTGATTTCTTCCTCTTTCAATTTTTTTCTTCTTCTCTTTTGCCTGCTTCTCCATCTGCTCCCTCATCCTTTTCTACTTCTTCTCCTCTTCTCCCTTCCTTCTCCTCTCCTCTTCTTTCATCCTCTCCTTCCTCTCTTCCCCCTCTTTCTTCATTTTCTCCTGCCTCTTCTTCTCCTCTTCTAACTTTCTCCTCTTCTCCTTTTCCTGTTCCTCCTCTTCTTTCCTCCTCTTCTCCTTCTCTTTCGTCTCCTCTTCCCTCCTCCTTTTCTCCTGCTCCTCTTCCCTCCTCCTCTCCTCCTTTTCCTTCTCCTCCTCTTCTCTCCTCCTCCTGTCCTGCCCTCCTCTTCCCTCCTACTATCCTCCTTTTCCTGCTCCTCCTCTCCTCCTTTTCTTTCTCCTCCTCTTCCCTCCTCCTCCTCTCATGCTCCTCCTCTTCCCTCATTCTTTTCTCCTTCTTCTTCTTCTCCGCAGTAGTGGCTACTCTCAGCAGCTCTTCTTCTTCTTTCACTTTTAATTTTCTCTGCTGCTTTTTTAATTTTTTCTCTCTTCTGTCTCTTCTTTTTTTCTTTAATTCAGCCTTGAGTCTGTTCTCAGTCTCCATTTTTCAATTTTTCTTTCTAGCTGATAAATATATTCTCTTAAGTACTGATTTTGATTCCTCAAAACTTCAAGTTCTTCAGCTTGTTCATCCCGTGGTGGTGGTAATAACCTGTAATAGTTGGTTCTTGCTCACTCGTTCGTTCCTCAACTATTTCGGCTGCTTCTGGCTCCGCTTCCGCCGGATGTTGCTTCATAATGTGTATGTTCTTGTTCTTGTTCTTCTTCTTCTTCCTCCTCTTCTCCTTCAACAGGAAGGCCCATCATATTTCTTTCTTCATTAGAGATGTTGGCCATTCGATACAAAATCTGAAAAAAATTAAACTTAAAACGATATAGAAATCTTATAGTTTTACCGGAGATGAATAAAACATTTACTATAATAGTTAACAAGGAACTGCGACCTAGAACGCAGTTATAAGCATTACATCAGTTAAACAATTAAACTCTGCGACAATGGTCGCAGCATAAAACAATGAAATAATTTTAACTGCGACCATGGTCGCAGTTTATTTACAACTATTTATCAAAAGAATGCGACCATGGTCGCACACAATTGTACTGCACATAAAATGAACTGCAACCGAGGTCGTAGTCCATTTAAATTATTAAATTTTAATCAACAGTATATGGTATTTAATATTTAAAAACTTACGATATGTGCGTCAAGCTCATTTAGATCAACTTCAAGCAGAGTCTGCTAATGTTTTGGAGGTCCCATCTTACTGCGCGTTGGATTTTGTCCTCCAAACCAGATCTCGGCTCAAAAATAAGAGCCCTCTCACAGAGCCAATACTGCAAAATGCAAATTAATTAGTTTACACAAATATTCACAAGATACTGGGAAATTTCATACAATGTTTGCCAAACTTTAATATTCATACTTACAATAATTTGCATGGAGCATCCTTGTAGCTCGTACGTGGTGTGCCTGAAGATGTCCATTGACTCAATCAGGAATTGTCAAGCAGCTTTAGCCCAGCATATTGTCCTCATCAGCTGCATATTGGCAATCTGTTCCACAATATATCACGGCACCGTACATTTACTGCCAGAAAAGAATAGAGTGGCCGACATGTATAGGATGATTATTGTCATAAAGTCTTGAGCTGCAAGTCTTTGTCTGTCTCTTATAATTTCATTTAAAGTCACTTGCTGCTCAAGCTGTTCATCCTTGGTCATATCTAATTCACTCCTTCTTTTCTTGACCAGAAGATCATCCAAAGCTTCTTCAATAGATACTTTCGTGATCTTCTTTATATTAGGAAAATAATGTTTTATAACCCCTCTGTCCTTCATTGTACAAGTCTTATTCATAATAAAATCCGCCCCAATGATAGGTAGACTAAAAGTTAGGGCAACATCCTCCACTGTTAACTCATTTATTTGCCTCCAATTTTAAAGGTCCATGTATCCCTATCATACTGGTCTAAAATTCTCAGTACACTAATATTTGATTTTAGACCATTTTCACCTCCAAATTCCTCATTGTAGAAGGCCATGAAGATTGGGCCAAATGGGGTCTTCTTGATCGCATCTATGAAATCGCCCTGAATGTACTTTTGGAATTTCTTAATGAATTCGCATATAGGTTTTAGGCTCGATCTCAGAGGACGAACCTTCAGTTGTTGTTTACCTATAGATGAAGAAACATTAAAAACTTTAGTTTAATGTTTATTTAAAAATTAAAAGGGAATAAAAAAATGATTTTTAAAACACTGTGACCAAGGTCGCATACATATACAACGCAAATTTAAATAACTGCGACCCAGGTCGACAGAGAATGGAATGAAAAATAAATGATGTTTAATATACTGCGACCAAGGTCGCATAACTCTACAACGCAAATTGAAACAACTGCGACCCATGTCGTCAGAAAGGAGAAAGAAAAACAAATGATTTGTAAAAAACTGCGACCAAAGTCACATACATCTAAAACACAAAGTTAAACAATTGCCACCCAGCTCTCAGAATAGGGAATGAAAAACAAAGGATATTTTATATACTGCGACCAAAGTCGCATACAACTACAACGCAAAGTTAAACAACTGCAACCCATGTCGTCAGAAAATGGAATGGAAAACAAATGATGTTTAATATAGTGCGACCAAGGTCGCATACATCTACAACGTAAAGTCAAACAACTGCGACCCAGTTAGACTGAAAGGGCAAGAAAAAAAAATAAATAATTTTTAAAACGCTACGACCAAGGTCGCATACATCTGCAACTCTAATTCAAATAACTGCGACCCAGGTCGACATAAAGTATTTGAAAAAAAAATAATTGTTAAAACGCTACGACCAGGTCGCATACATCTACAACGCTTTTCAAACAAATGCGACCATGGTAGACAGAGAAGGAAATCAAAAACTTGGACCTTTGTCGCTGTGTTACAAAATTTATAAATTTAAAAGGTATTCATGATCTCAAGTTTGAGAATCTCTCTCTTATTTGCGACCATGGTCCCAAGTTTTCAAAAAAAAGTGACAGAAACCGAATCAAATCTGGAAAAAAAATATAACTATTAAAATCCACAAACCCTAAAAAAATTTTCTTTTGTTTGCCTATTACCTTTTTCTGCGGATGATTTCTTTGGCGCCATATGTAGCAAATATATTTTTAAAAAACTGAGAAAATTTGTGAAACAATAGAACTAATCTCTTCAGAATGATCAGGTGAAATTTTAGATCTGTAAATTTTTTTGAAAGGAAATGTTTTACATAAGGTAAAAAGTTGTGAGGGAGGGTATTTTCGTCAAATACAATGTTGAGGTGACTGAAAGTAATTTAGGCGGGATTTCTCAGGTTTTTGTCCGCCAAAATTATGACAATTTCGTGGCTATTATGTTGCCACGTCCCGCCGGCTGAGAAACTCTCTCAGCCGTCAGTTGAGATACAGTAACCCCTATATATATATATATATATATATATATATATATATGTTACAGTTTACAAAATTAATGGATGGTAGGAACCTTCCCGAACTATTTCTCTACGGATAACAAGCTATTTTCACTACAAATCTACTAGCTTGCTAGTTCACTAGAACACTTAAATTGATGACACTGATCGATTCGCTGTGTTTTGCAATCGTTGTGTTTTGCAATCGCAGTTGTAATAATATGCGATTGCGATAGAATAAATGTCTGCCGTTGTAAGTCCACTTAAAGCAAAAACAAATACATAAGACTAAGACATGTAGTCAAAATAATGTGATTCATGGCGAATTCAGGGTCACAGCAAAATATTTAAGCAGCTGGACTAGTGAGAGGAAGTTAATGATCTCACAACATTAGCCAAAACATGACTACATTGAAGATATTTTTCTAGTACTACATGTGAAATTGGAAGAAAGGAACGTTTTACACACTAGCGCAGCGCAATTCAAGTACCACGCGCCAACTAACGTGACACACCTCATACAAGGGATCCAAACGAGTCATATGCGCCTTATCTACGTCAAGCTTTAATCTAGATCCAATCAAGGTGACCACAAATTTCTCTTCTCTCTCTCTCTCTCTCTAGCTTAGCTACCACCATGATCAACTCACTGGTGGCCAGGGTACATCACCGCTCAGCCATCTGCGAATTATTGCAACTATCCCCTTCTTCGTCCTGTTGGCGAAGCCTCCTGAGATGGCGGAGGTAGAGGCAGAGGAGAAGAGAGACGATGAAGACAAGAAGAGATCACCAACACAAGGAGCATGATCTCCCCGTGCACTGTGTAGTCTCTCCTGTTGTCTGTCAGCTCGATGGTGTTCGATTCACCAGAAGCAGGGGCCATTGCAGTAGCTGAAACATATTCCTTTCCCATAAACGCGCTCGCGCACAGACTAGCTAGCCATACTCTCTGTCTCTCTCTCTCTCTCTCTCTCTCTCTCTCTCTCTCTCACAATGTTGTTATATTTTGTTAGCTTGTAGATAGGAGTTTTGTGATGTGGGAAGCTCCAACTGTCCTCACTGTGAAAATTGGAACGTACCCATCCCATCACCAACCTAATTAATATTCCATTATAAGGATCAATTAAGAGAGAGGAGGCAAAAATTTACAGAACCACAATAATGCAAGCAAAGAATGACACAAGGTTTTTTATGTAGAATGTGCCATCATCACTGCTCCCTCTTGTTCTTTCGTTTTCTGCCTCAATTATTTTGAGGTACAGGGTCATGCTCCTTTTGCAAGAAAAGGCACCATGCATGGCTCAGATGGGAAAGATGAATGAACAAAAGGATCTGGTCTAATTATCTCTGTAATTGTTCAGAATTTTAGAGTTGTGGTGAAATTTGAAAGATTTACTTTTCGGCAAATTGCCAAAAAGGTGCCTAGGTTTGAGTAAATCTCAGGAGTACTAGATTTTTTTTCCCCTCTCAAAATGGGTACCCAGGGACCCACTTTCAAGTGTTTATGTTAAACTACTGTTTGAACACGCATGTGATAATTTTTTCAAACCACCCCCAATTGAACCCATCATTGAAGCCGTCTTCTTTTGATTCTTCTTCACAATAAACCCGCACTAATAGAGGAAGCGACAACCCATGGATAGAGTTGATGCCCTAGGAGATGAATTTGCTGATTTTTGTTTTCCCCCTCAAATTCACTGTTTTTTTGTTTGATTTTAGGGGATTATTCAAGCTCTTCTTCTTCCAACTCTACTCTCCAGGGTAGAGACGAGTTGCCTTAAAATCACCAAGGGTGGTGGTGAATAGATGATGCTAATTAATTATTTAAAATTAAAACAATTGCAATAATTAAAACTATAATCAACAATAAGCAATAATAAACAAATTAAGTTATAAGCGAGATAAAGTTGAGAAAGATCAAACTCCGCAAATACACACTAGTACAGTATTGGAATAGACGACGTAGGTTTCACGGCAGTTAGGTCTGTAACCACACTGTAATAAAAAATGGTGGCAATTTGAAATTGTTTGAAAAGTTGACAAATTAGCCTGACACATTACACGGCAGTTCTAAAAAGAACCACCTAATATTCAGTGTTACAACAGTTCTAGAAAGAACCATCATAACACATGGCGAACATATTAGGTACGTGACAAAAATATTACGACGGCTCTAAAGAACCTCCCTAATATGTTACGTGGCCCAATTATTAGGGCGGTTCTAAAAAGAATCGCCGTAATATCAACTTTTTTTTTATTTCTGAAAATTTAGGCACATATTAAGGCAGTTCTAAGAAGAACCGCATTTAATATGTTACGTACAATATCCCAACACCTTTTTATCGAAAATCCTGCTCCCCAAATTAAACCCTATCAGATCTACTCTCTCTCACTCGCCTCCCCTGAACTCTTTCTCTCCCTTCTAGCCCCGCCGTGCCCTTGTCGTCGCCCCCGCCCTACCCTCGGCCTGCCTCGCCCCGCCCTGCCTTGCCGGTGCCCTCGCCAGATCCTTATTTCCTCGCCTTCTCTAGATCCTCGTGCCCTCGCCCTTGCTAGATCAAGGTCGCGCCTCGCCCTCGACAGATCTCCGTGCCCTCGTTCTCACGAGATCTGCCGTACCTTCACCCACTCCACATCTGCAGTGCCCTCACCCTCGCCTCATCGTGACCCCACCGTGCCCTCGATGTGCCGGATCTCACTGTGCCCTTCCATCCACTCGTCGTGCCCTCCCCGTCCCCCTAGGCCAAGTTTAGGGTGTTTTCCCTTTACAATTCTTACTTTCTTGAAATAAAAATAATTTTTTTATCGTGGACATTTTGCTATTTATATTGAAAATATTGAGTATGTGTTTGTTGTTGTTGTGGTGGAGAGAGTGTGTGCATGCGCGCGCGCATGTGTTGTTTTGTTGTTGTATGTGTGTTTGTTGTTGTTGGTGGGTTTGGGTGTGTGCGCCCGCGCTTTGTGTGTGGTGTGCATGTAGTGTGTGTGTATGCAGGGTATTTGTGTGTGTTTTTATATGTGGTGTGCATGCGCGCATGGATGTGTAGGATCTAAAACTATGGCAATACAAATACTAGAGGGGGGTGAATAGTGTTTTAAAAATTGTAAACTAAGAAATGTAAATAAGTTGCAATAAAAATAAATATGTACATAACCAAACTCAGAAATGCACATGTAAACACAAGATTATATCTTGATTCAGTCCTCTTGACCTACATCCAGTCCCCAAGCAACCCACTTGAGATTTTTCTTAACCTGATTTTGAAATTCCTTAAATAAAAACAGTACAGCACTTGATAAACTCCTTCACCAAATCTGCATTCCTCTTCTCTATATCGAGAAGACCTTCTTTGTAATAAGTATAATTGTCCTATAAGTCTTGACTTTTATGTGGAAGAGAATTTACAAGGATCTTATAGTGGGACTCTCAGAATTTCTTCATTAGAAAATGAATTGGTTGAAGAAAGAGTCAAATTGAATTTTTTTTTGAAGAACAAAGCTTTTAGTCAGAATTTTGACCGAATTTTATCTATGTAAGTTGTGTAAAAATTAAAGAAATCAACCCCTATTTATAGTTGAAGAATTCAGGCAGTTAGGATGGTTATTTTATTTGAATTTGAATCATAAAAGAGTGAGTAAATACCAGAAAATAAAAAACTTACATAACTGTCCAACAGTCAGAAACTGACTGTATAGTCAACTAGGATCAGAAGTTAGTCGACTAGGTATCAAAATTTACCTATATTAGTTGACTAATAATTTGGGGCAGTCGACTACATTGAAACAAAAACGGATTTAATGTCTCTGTTGAATTAGTTATAGTCAACTAGGTATAATGGGTAGTCGACTAGGTCTGAGTTTAGTCACTTATTAGTCGACTACAATGTCTAGACTATCAACAGTTTGTTCTCTGTAAAACTCTATAAGTCGACTAGGGTATTGGGTTGTCGATTAGTAGGTATATGAATTGAAAGAATTAAAATATCAGACTAAACTCAGTCGACTAGGGATAGAGAGTAGTCGACTAAGGAAGTGAAAAACTTGTGTATTCTTAACATATTTTCTAAAAATCTAAAAAATTACAAAAATGTAAAAAAAAACCTTGTATGATCTTGTACTTCTTGATCATCATATTTGTGCTAGTCTTCATCAAAACATCTTCCTTCTGTGCTGCAAGACATATGTGAGTA